>JBBPJV010000127.1:0-42255 GCA_038088915.1 Sutorius aff. eximius
GACGTCGCAATGTAGAGTAGCAAGCAAGATCTGTGCAAAGGGTTTCTTGGGGTACCTGCGTCACCGATATTTTACTCACCGAAGACGAGACTGGCAAGCCAACGCACGTCCCAGTGGGTCACTCGACACATCCACAAAATAGTAGTCCTAACTTGATGCTGACATGGGTGGAATGGACGACGTGCGGATCTTTACGCTTCAAGACCATATTTCCATTGCAGGCTGGTGGTGGATAATATGCGCGTATGATCCCCATGCAAAAGGTGGTCTGACATAATACGACGGTTTAAGCTTTGTCCAAGGTTAGGGTTACTTTTTCATCCTTGTTTTCGACCGCCTTGAATCGTATTTTATAGACAACATCAATCATGGTACGCTACTGCCGTTAGTTCATTTCTGGATCTCACCGTCTCTTTCAGGGAGGTGGAGCGCGCTACCCATATCCGAAACACGTATGGTCTCCAGCAGGTGCGTTAGGCGGATAATCCATGCTACCCGGTTCAGTGACAGTAGCCAACAGGTGGATGGTGGACTCGTCCTTCGAATTGGGCAAGCAACACGGCGATTACAATGACTGGCATCCTTGCCATTGGATACGGCGTATGGTCTGTTAGCGCGGAACGAGAGGTGATGGGCTGTCTTTCATTCATGGATTGGTGCTCATGGCTAGCATGCGGATAGACCCGGCACATTCTTCCCGACCGTCCAATACCGTCGATGTTGGTACGAATGTTCGCTTTATCTTTCGTCCTCTCAGGCTCACCGAGAAATTAGTGGGCAAAACAGTTTAGACAACAAAGCAAAGAGGAGGTACAATAGTCGGGATTTTTGCTTTCCCCTCGCATGTACCAAGTATCCCGCCCAATCAATTCTGCTCCATCCGAATTCCAGAGGCCATTTCTGTTCGGTGTGTTTGTGACCCTCGAGAACTACTGCTTTTATGACCTTGAGTCGAGCGTGTCGTCAGTTGGCTGTCATCGAGTATCATGTCGGTTTACTATAAGTGCGTTTCCGTTTTCTGGATCTGGGCTTGTCACTACCGCTTCTTCCCGCTCGAATCTCAGGTGACTTTCGATAGCCAGGCAAGTAATCAACCATACCCCTCGCTGCCAGGGGTAGTCTCACCTGGAAGTCATGAGTGTTTGTTCTTGTTATACTTCGGTTGCAGAACCCGTTTCGTGACCAGTGTATGACCCGCAGCGAATGCACTCGCGAGATGCCAGCTCCACACCACAAACCACGTACATATTGCCGAGCAGGTGAATATGTGCACTGCTGCTTGCACGCGTCACATTAGGTGTCTCGAAGATAGCCATGCCTCGCTGCCGGTGTATTGGGACGTTAAACGTCGAGTATGTGGGCGAATGTGATTATGTATATGGCGTATTCTCATTCTTTTTCCCTCCAAGACAACGTCCGCCGATGAACGATAGGTGGGATTGGCAATCTGGTTTACGGACGGGCGTTCTTGGCTGGCCAGAGATCGAGGGCATTGGTACGTGATACTAGTACGCGACCTCGAATGTTCGCGCTGGCCGTTGTAAACGTCACAGGCGCGAGTATGTGTCTCACTGGTAGCCTGGGACCTGAATCGTTGTGCCGACAGGGTCTATGGATGCAACAATACTCGTGATCATGACTAACCCAGTTTCCCGAACATACACCTCATACCTCCGTACCAGCTTCAAGCGTTAGTCTGAGCGTGTAGACAACGAGTGACCTCTTATCAGTGGGTTTCATCCCTCCTGACGATTGATGTGGCGAACCGACGAACCAGCTAGAGGGTGGGAACGTTGGCATCAGCCTGCGCAACATTCATGCTCGCAACGTCCTGCGTGCCAGCAGGTGATTCAACAGCGATGCCACCGTCGAAACAAATGCGAATCCCATGGGTTTGTCATGAACTCGACGACAATACCGAGCATGCAAGTGTGGGATACGAAGGTTCCGTTATTTGTGTTCTGATTGTTGGGCCAATCTCATAGATCGCGCCGCTGTTCAACCGTACTCCTGATCGAAAGCGGGGGAAGACCGCATGGGCAATCGGTTATTAAAACCGGAAAGATAATGCTCGAAAAGCCTCGCGTCCACGAAGGGTTGTCATCCACGAGCTCTTGGTGCTTGAACCTCTTACCCCAACAGTATATTCCGTGATATCTAACGTGGAATGCGATTCCCTCACGCACAACACCGTCTTATCAGGCTTCAAAGTTTCAATTCGAAGAGCAGATATGACAGCCTCGAGCTGCATCGGGGAAGGATTTGTACTAGGAAATATAGGTATCTGTACGTGATGACACCGAAACATCTAGATCGGCTCATCGGCCTAGTTATAAGGATACATCCACGCAGGAAGCGTGATCGAAAGAGTGATTTTGACTGATTTCCGCTGATATGATTCACTGTGAGGCTTAAACTAGAAGGTTGAAGAAACCAAGCGCACCCTCAACTGGGCCCCGGCAGAGGGTTGAGATGGTCTGGTCACTTGTAGTGCCTAATAAGAGGGAGATGAGTTATCTTGACATAGCAGATAATAACCACAAGGCTGACTGGGATAGCTTCCCTCGGAATCGCAAGGGTTTGTCCCGCGCGAAAAGCGCCGTTTCTGGATTTGCGCTGCCGTGTGTGATCAATGACTGCGAACAACTCGAGTGGGGGAGCGAGAAACGCACTTTCACAGGCATGGGTTTCACGACGGTTCGCTGAAATAGCATGTTAGGCAAAGTCACCTGTCCGTGTCTCATGCCAGAGTACTCACAGGTCGACGCTTGCCACCCATCTTCGTTAAGCTCGATTGACTTGCCAGTCACTGAACATGGGTGATATATATTGTCGGGTTCGAGGGGGCGGAAGAAAAAGCTGTTCCGTTCTAGTTGAGCGGTGCAACGCCACCCCTACAACACGTTTTTTCTTCGTGCTTGACACGCTGGGGGCCGTGCTTGGATAAGGCTGCGCTGCGTCACGTCACAGCCGTGGGATCTTGAGGCTGCGGGCCAGGCTGGTTTGGTGACCAGGTTGCCTCGTGTTTGACGGTTTGCTGCACCTCGGCGACAGGCTCATGGCGGTCTAATCACCAGATTGGGGTCGGGCCGCTTCACCGCCAAGTTCCCTCGTCTGGGGCCGTGTCAGACATGTCGCGACTTGAGTAGCTAGGATAAAGTTCATCACCCCACCACTGCGCTCAAATTTCACACGACCCGAGTCACCTTAACCCAGGTGTCCAAGTTTTGCTTGCGCCGCGCGGGTCGGGTGCGCGGCGCTTGGTGCGGACCTGGGAATCACGTCGGACGCGGGCTTGGATATGATCGTACGTCTCTCGTCCCCATGATATGGCCCATGCAATGCCAGTTTGCGCCTCGTAGCCAACGTTGCAACGACGGCGACGGGCGTATGAAACACTTACTTGAAACACGGGGCGAGTGAGCATCATGATCTCCGACGGAGAAATATTTGCTTCTCTTTCGTGGCTTCTTTCTTACAGTAATCTGGCTCCTTCGATCACAGGGTCGTGCCGGAAGAAATCCTCGGATATATTCCTTTTCAGAGGTATAACTTGTAACAAAACGTCGAACGCTTACATAACCACCCCTCCTTGCCTCTGTATCAATAGGTGAGATCGCTCTCGCAGGGGGATCCAGTCCTTTCCCGAGCACAGACGTTGATTCATCCGAGAAGCACTTCGAGCGACCCAATGGCTTGAAGGGTATGTTATATCATCCTATGACGCAGCTCATCATGCTTGGCTTCGTCTGTTTCTTGTGCCCTGGCATGTTCACTGCCTTGACTGGTCTCGGCGGTGGTGGACAAGTGGACCCAACGAAGTCCGCAAATTCAACATGCGCGGTCTATGCTGCATACGCCTTCTTTGCGTTTTTTTCTGGGTAATCGGTCATTCATAGCTTTGGTACTTGCATCGGATTGATCTATAACCAAGCACGGTGAACAACAGGATTGGCGCGAAGTGGACGCTCTTCCTGGGGACGTTTGGTTACGCGTTGTATATGGGCTCGTACCTGTGCGTAGTCTCCTGCCAAAGATTTATCCGATAACACTCGTGTTATTTTTTGCTAGAACGATCAACATTCACCCTAATGCAGCTGGTTTTGTTATTGGTGCGGGGGCATTTCTCGGTATCACAGCTGCATTGTTGTGGGCGGCCCAGGGGTCTTTGATGCTCAGCTACCCGACTGAAACACAAAAGGGTGCCTTCATCAGTATCTTCTGGGGTGTGTTCAATCTTGGCGCAGTCGTCGGTTCTTCCGTATCATTTGGACAAAACTTCACATCGACAGTACGTTCGTTCGTAATCCAACTTTACTCCCCATCCTATTTTCAAATGGTCGCCAGAGCAATAGCGGTGTGTCACACCAAAAGCTGATGTCAGTATCTTGGCTGCTGATTTTAAGTCCTGTTTAGTCGGAAATGGGACGTACGTTCGTGCTCCGTTAATAGCTCATCCATCCCCATGAACACCATTCGCCTAGATTGGTTTTCTGATACTTACTCTCATTGGAGTTTCCATTCCCTTCCTTATGGCTGACCCAAACCGGGTGATACGTACTCATGGGACAAGAGTCATCACACCACGCTCTCCCTCTTGGAACTCCGAGTTCTTTAATCTCTGGATTGCCATTATATCCGATCCAATGATTCTCCTCCTCTTTCCTATGTTCTTCGCGGGCAACTACTTTTACATGTGGCGTAAGCCTCATCATAATGCTCGGAAAAATTAACAATTAAATCTTGCATGGCAGAATTGAACGACTACAACTCGGCCCTTTTCAACATCCGTGCATGCTCACTAAACAGTCTTATTTTTTGGCTTTCCCAGATCATTGGGTCATGGATGATGGGTCTCATATTGGATAATACTCGTCTTCGTCGACGTACCCGAGCTTTCGTAGGTTGGAGTATCCTCCTGGCAATGGTCTTCCTCGTTCATATCTGGGCGTACGAGTACCAAAAGTGAGTTCTCTCTCATCTCTTGCATCGCCTGATACCTGTCCACCGAACCCCGATTGATCGGCGCCATGTCCAACGACGCGAAAAAACTTGCTATTTATGCTGGGTTCTGTGAGCGTTCTCAATACCTCCGTTCCTCCCTTTCCTGTCTTATCCCTACGGCCATGAAAATACCAGATCATTCAATTCAATCTGCAGGGGCTGCTGTGGTATGGCGAATGGACGCCATTGGATTATCGTTTGTATCCGCCTTTTCACCACTATGTCTAGTCGTTGACCACCTGTCGCCCCCTTTCAGCTACATGGACATATTTTTATCAACATGGTGCCTGTTCATCTCTGGCCTGTTATTTGCGCTCCCGATGATCTACAGGCGGGTACGAGATACCACGGTGTTGGATGATGAGGCAATGTTCGCCTATTTTCTGTCCTTGTTTTGGATTCAAATAGAATGGCTGATCTTGTGCTCTCTGCAGCTTGAAGCGGGCGCTCGAGGACGCGGGAGCAAAGCAGGTTGTCTGGGAGTCCGGGGAGAAAATGGAAGCATAGTGTGTGAGAATGAAATTGTCATCATACGGCAACTCGCTCAGCACTTCATATCTTCTGCTTCTGTGCCAACTCTATCACGGTGGTCATCTCAGACTCACTTGGTGTTGACCGAGAGAAAGCTATCTCGAAATTTTCATAAACATAACGGCGGCTTTTACAACAGGCATTTGTTTTCTGAATCCTCAGCTACTCCAGCCTTCGATCAATCGAAAGTGTTAAGACATCAGGTTTGCTCTATCACGGAACAGGTTGCGTCAACATCACTTAAAAACAGCTTCTCAATCGCCCTAAAGGTAACTACCGCAATATGTCATTCGGGTGAAGAATAGGTTATGAACAAGTTTTGGATTTCGTGTATGTGAACAAACCCTGATACTATCCCCTATACAAGACAGTCCGTGTCGTTCAGCCTCCGCACATGACTTTAAATATTGTAATTTACTTTGTTCGACCGATACACGGATACTCTGAACCGAGGTTCGCATCAGGTACTATGCCCATTCAGATTAAGAACCTGTCGGGCGTGCTGCACTTCACATTCGGCGCGAGGATGAGCCGGCAGAGATAGGTTTCAGCGCTTCAGCCACGACAGAGGCCACATGAACCCCAACTGGGTGCCAACGTACCTTTGGTTATGAGATGTAAGTATTACATGTGCCAGCAGGTTTATATCTTCGTTATCAACTGGTCCCTCCGTGGGACCACTGGAACTCGGATCCATCATTTGACTGACACATTCGTGCGAAATGGGGCTATCGGCGCTGGTCGACGAGATGACCGGGCAAGTGATCAACGATGGCCATGGACGAAATCATCCACAGTTACCAATCACAACGGATCGGCTAGTGCATGAGAATGAGATTAGCATCGTTCATAATGCAACGCAATACAGTAACATGCCTGAAGGCAGAAAGCGGTATATAATGAATGGAGGCAGCCATGTTCCATGGGATCCTGATCTGGCCCTTTATCGGCGATAGTAGATACGCATGGTGGCTTCAGCCCATTTCCACACGAGTTTCTTTCGAAAGCACGGAAACTATTCCTCTGGGAGGAAAGGGGAACTCTGTGATCGTCCCACAGCCATGATAGAAGAATGCAAATTATCATAGCTCCGTTTCAGGATTTGTATACATTCATTGGGTCCCGACTCTCGTAACGCTACTATATAATAACAACTCGAATAGACATGCAATGAGTCGTGAGGATGATTGTTGCATGATTACCAACCGTAAGGATGTTAAGTATCAGTGCGGATCAGTCATGGTCCAGACTGCGCATACCAGAATTCTCGGACCCATTCATCTGACCGAAAGTCACGTGAGCGGCGGGAGATCGAACGAGACGTGTCTAGGCTCGGCCACTCGATCAGCACCATATACGTACCCCACGATCCCTCCTAACTGCTTCCTTGCCCCACCAAACCCATCAGTCAAGTTGAGCACACCATGGCGGAACAGGAGCGCACTAGAAGCGGCCCGTCGATCACCCAAATCCGCCCAGATGTAATCAGCGTTGAACCGGAATGTTCAGCCCGAGGCAATAAATATCTGACATGCATACTCTGCACACCCTGCGGTCGATTGATAAGGACCCCATGAAGGGTGGGTGTGTTCCGTTTACGGGGTGTGCCCATCGCCAAGCCGTGCCAATCGATGGGCCTGAATGTACCAACCTTTCCGAGCACCGTCACAGGATCCATTTCTGCTGAATGAAAAGGCTATCGTCAGTGGGTCAATCTCCATGGAGAGAGATCGTCTCTCACTCTCTGTCTTCTTCGGTTGAAATTCTGGGGGGCTTTGCAGCTACCCCCCTCCATATGACACCGATTAGGTGCGGGGAAAGCGAAATGGAATATTGAAATGGTGCAGGCACCGTATATCAGAATTGAGATACCATATGGAACTACGATGCACGTTGATCCCTTTCACATTCAATTGGGCAGTGCCGAATAACAATTACTGCCGAATCCTAGTTTGTTCTTCACCAAGCCCACTTCAGGGTTAGCCCCGGGGCTGAGAATTATTGAAATGTCCTGAACATGTCAGTGCACCGCTTGGGACGTGATAAACGTGATGATGAAGTCCTGATGACAGCCTGGAATGCGGGAGTCAGTAAAGGAAGTACCCATAAAAGGCACAAACCCCAGTGTCACCATTTAATTTTCCTACGTTTTGCGAGCCGAGGCCTTTACGGAAATGCACCGTGATGCCTGGCCCTGTATCAGTATTCAGCCCTATGTACCGGGACCCCGGGGTGATTGAAGGCCCCCAACGGTATAAAGGCACCCATGCGATGAGTACCCCACCTCCACCATCCTCAGAATCCTCAATGTCTGACGAACCCTCTGCTAAATACAACCTCTTCTCCATTTTGAATGGAGAGCCCAATGTGGGTATCTGGTACCTCGAGGTGAAGCAGGAATCGAAAGGCCAGTCCGTTCAACTGGCAGCCGACTTGATCGAGGTATTGTTCGTTATTCCAGTCGAAGGCACGAGTTTCATACTTTAGTTGTAGTGGGAAGCAAGACCACCAATACCACTCAACATCGGTGGTCCTACCAGATTAGCCGCAGGACCTTACAACTATACCCGAGAGTATGAAGGGGAGGTGCTCGCAACCAATGAACCTGATTCGGATCAACAGTGGTTCCTTGAACCCAGCAAGTACGACTTTGGTGATGGCGTGTACCTGTCAGTGACACATCAAGTTGTGCTTACATATTTTTCCACTCATCCGCTGCCCATCTCCTCTTGCGTCCAGTATCTCAGCTGGCCCCGGCAGCAGTGGGGTGTGGACCGCAGGAAAGCCGGGGGAGACGGTAATTTATCTTTTTTTCTGGCACAGCAGAACCCTCGTCAACAATATAACACACGTAGATAAGGATCGCACCTTTCACCGGACAGCCCAATCAGCTGTTCAAGTTTGTTCCACTTGTGGAACTCAGCGACTAAGATGGCCCAGGGGATTTGCCTGTGTACTGTCAATCAATATTGTGGAGAGTGTAGGTTGTGTTTTGTATCCCCAGAAGGATAAGGAACAGCACAGCAATGTGTATCATTGTGTTGTCAAATGCATAAGATTGATTTCAGCACACGAGATCGAATGACAAGGAACCAGTGTAAGTACCATTAACAGCGTACATGAGGATCGGGTCTCCCCAAGCTCGTGCTGCATATCCTGGTATCTGCGTATGTTTCCCAAGTTTAAATTGCACAGAAGAGCACTCTCTTCCGAAGCAGGTGCTTTCAAGAAACTGCGAGTATCTGTGTATCCGTGGTGACTTGTTCAAGTTCGCAATTTGTTGCGCATCATCATACCGCTGAATTCGAAATCGACCCGTACTGGCGGAGGTGCCGGCATGTCCTTATCCAACCCCACTCCCCACGAACCCGTTTTCGAAAAGCACGTTTCATGCCGTGTACAATAGCCGGAGATGGCTCGTTCTCGAAGCTGAAGCGCCGAGTCTTGAGGCTACCGAGCACTATCCACCTCCTATTACCTGTGTTCGGGTTCTAGGCCACATGCTACTCTTCCAAGGGCACCCACTGGTAATGGCCAACGTCAACTCCGGTGGGAGATTACTTTGGCACCGGACCATCCATCGCTCACGCAGTTAGCCTTATTATATGTCAATAATTTATCCGCGTGTGTAAGTCATCGTCTTCTTGTTGTCTCTTTGATCATCCCATTTTATTCTTGATCTCTCAACAGTCAAGCGCAGTGACGGGTGGTCCCCTGCGCCATCCAGTTACCCACCCCCTCCGCCATTTGAAGACTCTGTGATTATCCCACAGCCACGATAAAAGAATGCAAATTATCATAGCTCCGCTTCAGGATTTGTATACATTCATTGGGTCTCGACTCTCGTGACACTACTATATAATGACAACTCGAATAGATATGCAATGAGTCGTGACGACGATTGTTGCATGATTACCAACCGTAAGGATGTTAAGTATCAGGGCGGATCAGTCATGGTCCAGACTGCGCATATCATCCCAGAGTCAGCCAATGCGAGTATCCACAAAGAGAATGGAAAGGTGCGTGCATACGACGTCTTTTCCGAGCAACCAGTAATATTGCTACGGCTCTCCCAACCTGCTTCTATGTAGGCTATTCTATCAATGTTCACTAGGGATAGTATCATGGAAGGCCTGTCCGGCAGCCGCATCCATCGCCTCGAGTACATTATATTGATGAATACTGCTTACCGCCAGTTTTTTTGATGAGCTTTACCTGTGGCCCAAGCCTGTAGAGGTACGCTTACAATTTCTTTCTCTTTTGTGCATCCTCAGAGCCGTCAGTAGGGCGAAGCACACAAGTGTCGTGTGTGTACCCCTAGGGGGTTATATCCGCCTCTTCTCAACTATGTAGCCTTCTCCGCGGCCACTGCCATCCTCTCCTACATCACGGGTACTTGGCGCTTCATACAGTTCGTTGCGAGGTGGCGTGGATGTCCGTAGCTGCAGAGTACATTGACATTGAGAAAGGGGTGGACGATGTTCGGGTCCTAGCCAGTGATGGCTCAAATGCTGACCTCTTGATGACGGCATTCTTGTTTGAAGCCCACTGATTCTATAGGTTCCCTGCTTGTTTCCTGTGATTCGTTTATCTCATCCGGGTTGTCCCTTTCATCAAGAACAGAGCAAGGCTACACAGATCCAAGCTCCGTACGTTTTTCCAAGTATTACACACCACGTCACGATGGTCTGGCTGGCGACCTTCCCCGTGAAGGGTTCATTGGTGCAGGCGCCTTCGAGTAGCTTTCTTCATGGTGATCACTTACACCTGCCACAAGCCTGCACAACCCATACATCATACTCACAGCCATCTTCACATCCTTCCTTTGACAATTCGGATGCTATGATAAATGGCGCAGTGGAATCAATCGTCGAAGGTTATAGAGCTTTCAAGGTGCGCGTCTTGTGCATAATTGTTTATTCTTTTTTACTACTCATGTTTAATCGGGTGCTGGCATGTGATGGCTACCACATCCGCCACAGTTTTGTGGGTATCGATCGCTGTGTTGACGGTGCTCCAACGTACGTCGAGTTCAACGCACGACTTGAGGAAGCACTGCCGCCCTACCACCGCTTACTTGCCCTTCATGCAACATATGCTCGCGTCGCACAAATGGCTGGCACTGTTAAGTTCTTTGATTAGATAGAACGAGATGTAGAAGATATGATGGCCCTGACTTCCGATGGATCTTCTGCCCCTCTCCTTGGTAATCTTCTAGTTCTCATGCTGTCATTCGTGGGGTTTCATGATAGATTAGATAAGTTAATGTGTACACGGGCTCGAGCAGATCTCAATGATCGTATGGTGCACAAGTGGGAGGACTCCTACGGTATGACGGTCCTAATATGACCGTTTTGGTTCTGGTAGGTACGGCGTTGAAGCCTGCGCATACCCCACATCCCCCCTTGGGCTCGTTCTCTCACGTAGTTCATTCGCTTGGGCTGGAAAGTGGTGATAAAGGGTCCTGGTGCCCTTTGGATACCCCTTCTTCGGCTTGTGAGGTGTGCTGACAGTTTTTTCAAAGTACTTTTGTTGGTCGCCCTCGTGCCCTGATCGTCTCGTTCGCTTGTCGCATCTCGCTGCGTCCTCGCGCTCTCTTCCTTACCGCGCGTGTCCTGGAATAATCCTCCGACCTTCCCGTTCGTCACCGCGTCGGTGTGTCCAAGCGCGACGCTCCATTTCGCCGGCCGGATCCAAGTCGCGCCGTCGCACGGGTGTGGAGGGGATGGGATGGGAATGAATAGAAGAGATGCGCACCTATAGCGCTACTCATAGACGGTCCTCTTTGGATCTCCCTTTCTTGCTTTCATCGTCCAGTACAGCGCGATTAAGCTGATGTGTGGAGAATGAGTCCAAATGACCGACGACGGATGAGGGGCTTGAACCAACCGCGCAGATGTGCCATGCTAGGGCACGTCCAGGTAACCGCCACGAGAACAAAGAGCTCATCGATGCGAGCTTCAGTCCCCGTCCACATGCATACTCTCATCAAGCGACTCAGAATAGACGAACCGGGAGGAAATTCCGTCACAGGTCATGCATCGTGTCGAGCGTACGTCGTCTACCATGCGAGGTAAATGTCACTCCTCGACACATGCTGCAATTTCCATGTCCATCCATGAGCATTGCAGGAGTTGTCGATTCAATGGGCGACTAGCAATATGAATGAACTCCGCTGACACTGACAGCCATGAAGAATGCCTCATCAGAACGGGGCACCCGGCAACTTGAAGTAAATGTGGATTCTCTTTTGCAAGCGAGATTGCGGGAGGTTACTTCGCTGAGCAAGCCTATCAGTGCTAATTGGTCAATTAGCATACGAAAAGGAAGCATACCGATCACTGAAAGTCCAAAGCCTCCGTCAACGTTCCATATCGATCGAGGTACCGTCAACCGGACGGCCAATGTTGTCCATTCGTCGAAGTTTGAATACAGTGCGTCCAAAGCGCTGGAGAAGGTGCAGCGAGAAGACGACTGCACTCTGGTATTGCCCGTGGCGAAATTAGAGACAAATCAATAGGCATTCCTAGAGTACGCAAGACAAAAGAACCAACACGGCTCTTTGACCCCCAAGAGGCACGTTGGTCCGTACCGCCGTCTAGCAGCGAAGGCCATCCGATTTTGGGGTCAACATGAAACTGTGTCTGCATGAGGACTCCACACACCATTTTGTCCTTTTAGCAGTGTCCTAGATGCAGGCGGGGTTTACGTTGTAAGGAATATTGCGTCTCCGTCGCGGGGCAAGTCCAGCAGCCGAGATGTGAAAGGTAGTTGCAAGCTCCCGGGAAAAGAGTGGTTTCAGTAAGAATGAATACCAAGGGCAAGAAGCGCCCAAGATCCATATCAAGACAACAACCATAAAAGGTTGAAACACGTTTGAGCCCCATCAAGAGGAAACTGACACTCTAGCCCGCAAATGTGCCGTTACTGGAGATGTCGTCAACACTGAGTACCGGTGCGTCTGCTCCCAGCAGAGATTCTGTCCAATCTGATAATTTGCCAAGGCCCAACGATGGTCATTGACACTGGACACCCTGTCTTTGTACAGGTAGTCGCGTTCCACCCCGACGGAAAGCATCTTTTGTGCGGAAGTATGGACGGTGTACAACGATGGCGACTTGAAGATAGCGAAGAAGTCGGAAAGCAACTGGGAACGGAGACGAATGCTCTCAGTGTGTCATCGGATGGCAAGTACGTAGTTTGTGGGACTCTTGAACAGGGTGCGAGCATATGGGATGCAGAACTCAAGGAAAGGGTCATGGGAAACGTGGAGAGCATAAGGACGGTGACTGCAGTTGATATTTCCCCAGATTCCACTACATTCGCTGTCGGGACTGATCGCGGGAGGGCCAGTATTTGGAGCGTAACGACACAGGATAGGCTCGTCGACCCATTCCGACTGGATGGCCGGCCAAACGGAATCAAATTCAGTCCAGATGGCCGATTCATCGCTGCTTCCTGCCCCCGTCGGTCAATTCGCATATTCAACAGTCACAACGGTGACGTGCTTCTCACTGTCAATAATATCACACCTAACCGGTGGCCAATCACGCCGTTCGCGTGGTCCAACAACGGTCAGCGACTCTTTGCCACATCAGACGACGAAAAAATCAAGGCTTTTGCGGTGTCGACGGGTGCCCAGCTCGTTGAATCACTGACCCTCAGCGAGGTTGACTCTCTCGCTTTATCCACAAATGGCAAATTTATCGTTACCTACACGGTGCCTGCCATCTCGTTTTTGGATGCAACAACTCTTACCCAGATTCACCCTGGCATCGAGGATACGGAGGGGTATTCCCTCGCCATCTCGCCGGATGGTGGCTATCTGGCAACTGGGCAAAATAACGGGAAAATCACTGTGCGCAACCTGAGTGATTTCCTCCCAGAGTCATATGGACCATTCCAAGTAAGCATACGTTTGTTGATGATGATGATATACTTTTAGTATTCCATTCCATTCGCCACTCCGAGTCTGACATACTTCTTAGGCAACTGCTCGCGGGGTTATGGGCGTGGCCGAGTCTAAGACACGCCACAGCGATAATGTCCTCGAAGTATCTATTTGGTTACTTCCCGCTCGAAGCAGGTTCTCACCGTCGCACAGGTCGAGGCGCCATCTGGCCTACCCACCCGACAATTCGACTTTGGCGAGGTTGGTGGTCACTACATTGGCCCTTCCGTTCTGTATTGAGATTGCTTCAGCCATCATGTCCAGTATTATCTGACCATTCCTCGGAGGGTCACACGTCATCGCTAGCCAGATACCCTCCAGATCCGCTTCTGCAGGAAAACTCTAAAGCTGCCCGGTCATATCGAGGCATTCCAATCCTCAAAAAGTTGCTACAGACTAAGACAAAGAGGAACGACACGAATAAGCCCTCACAAATACCCAATAGAGTTCCTAGACGATCACATCAGCAAACCAAATACCCATCTCCTTCGAGACCACCGATGAGAGATGTCACAAATCAAGGCAACCATTGGATGGCCCTGGGCAAACGTAAACGGGTGGGTGCTCCGCCTTGGTAGGTGATCTGACGCGGTGCAATCCTCATAACCTCTTAGCGAACAGTCGCGAAATACGCTAGTAAAAAATCAAAGGCCCGTCGTTTCTCAGATGTTCGTGCAGGCACTTATATATGCTACAGCGAAAGTCGATAGCCAAGATGCCTGTCCCTGCCAATCCAAATGAAAATGCTTCTCCGAGCGGACAAAGCCCTGGAGATGCAACCCAAACTGACTCAGTCCGTTTCATCTTGGTGGTTATATCCGACATCTTGACGGCACGTTTTCCATTAGGTCCAACAATCAACCAATCCATCTCAGCCCCCGACAGAGGGGATCCATGTGACTGTACGGTGCTTTTCTTGTCCATGCGCTTGTGTTGTAGGGACTTACTAGATTTCAACAGCGACAATCGGGCACGACCACCCTGAACCTGAAGTTTTCGATCAACTTAAAGTTTTCAATCCCGTTCCCTGCATGGATGTGTTGTGGGTCAAGTACCGGAGCCGGCACGCATGGATCCAGATAATCCGATACAATATATGTACACATCATTCGAGTTGCGAGCGTCTGGATGAGCTCGTCCCGCACAACTCTACCCACAATATCGGAAGATCTGATGACAAGAAAGTAGAACGTTGATGCTTTGCATACGGATTTGTGGGTCTCACCCACCCCTCACATATGGGCTAAGTAACAATAGTTCGGATTGTGTGAACATGTCGCTTTCAAAGTGTCGTGCGTGACGGGCAGGGATTGTTACAGGTTGTGGCGGTTCATGTATATATGTGGCAGTTGGCTCCACTCCACCTCTTGCTCTTTTGCCAGTGCGATCTGACTTCACCCGCGCCCGGGATGCAAGAGATGACCCGACCCGACGGTGAAGAGTGAGACTGATCAGACAAACACCCCCAAGCAAGCAGCTCCTCTCAACTTTTCATGAGATCTCGAGTATGAGCCCATGCAGATGATTCATTACAAGCCCCCCGAACGACCAAAAGAATTTCGGAGCAGGGGAAACAGAAGGAGATGTCGCAAATGTGTCGTATGGGGTGCTAGCGTCCTGCACACGATGTAAGTATACATCGAAATAAACCCAAGGGTTGAAAACCTAACTTGTTAGCATACGATAGCATGACAGTACTTGTCAACGGAATCTAGTTTTCTCCGGACATCGGGCACCGTGGTCACTGCATCTGAAAAGCGTGGTTTAATCCGGTTTTCAAGGGTCGCATCCCATCAATGTTGGAATTCCATGGTTAATCACTCATGGCTAATTCGGCTGAGTTCGAAATCATCTGAATGAAGTGCCTTGCCAGGGACGCGAGTATGAACAAACCCCCAAGGGTCTACAGGTCGAGGCGGCTGTAAGCTTAACCCATCTCAAGAACAGGGAAACGTTGCAACCATACCCTCGTCTTTTCACCCTTCGAACCCCACTGGCACGACCCAAAGCTTGAAACCACCGGCAGGATGTCCTCGACAAAGACTAGTGCGTGGCGACGCTCGCACTCTGTAAATGGTCGTGCCGAGCACTGACGACTCTGCAAGACCCAACAACAGTATTGGACACTGGACACCCGGATGAGGTGTGGGCAGTCGCATTCCACCCTGACGGAAGACATCTTCTGAGTGGAAGTAAAGATGGCATACGACGATGGCGACTCGAAGACGGACACGAGGTCGAAAAGAGAATGGCGGGGGTGGACGTGAACGCCATTTGCGTGTCGATGGATGGTCTATGGATAGTCTGCGGAGCGGACGAAGGCGCAAGCGTGTGGGACGCGGAGTTGCACGAAAAGGCCATCGTCGTCGAGGCCAGAGACCGGGTAGTCAGTGCAGTCGACGTTTCGCCCGAGTCGTCGAGGTTTGCCACCGCAAACAGAACAGATGACACCCTGAGCATCTGGAGCATATCAGCGGGCAAGAGACTTGTCGGCCCGCTCCGATTTGGGGGTTGGCCAACCGGAATCAAGTTCAGTCCGAATGGCCAGTACATTGCCACGTGCTGCTCTGGTAGTTCAGCCCATCACCGCGTTTTCGACAGTCACAATGGTGATGTGCTCATCACGATCAACACTATGGCACCTGCAGTATGGCCAATCACGCCGCTCGCATGGTCCAGCGATGGCCAGCAAATTTTGGTTGTGTCAAGGGACCAGACAATCAAGTCATTCGCGCTTGCTACAGGTGCCCAACTTGCTGAGTCGCAGGTCTTCAACAACGGCCTCCGTTCTATTGTTCCGGTCAGCAATAGCAGATTGATTGCTACCCATGCGAACAAGTTCATTTCATTCCTCGACACATCAACACTCACCCGCATTGACTCTACCTTTGGCGAAAACACAGAAGTAAGATCGATTACCCACTCACCGGATGGTTGTCATTTGGCGACTGGACGGCGTGATGGAAAAATCACCGTGTATTACCTTGGCCACGTCCTCTCAGACTCGTACGGTCCGTTCCATGTAAGCACGTTTACCCATGCTGTCCCTCACATTGACCCATCATGCTAACCACAGCTAGAGAAAACGTCCGCGTCGGGTGGTGACTCCAATACAGTATGAGCTCGTCATTCTGGTGCCAAACCGAGTGTATTGACGGGTCCGTCGTCGTGTATATGAAGGAACAGCCTGAAAAAGCAGGCGCAACCCAGTTGGAAGATCCAAGCGGGCGCGATGGAAGAGATGTCCTCGAGGTATCAACCCATTCTTTCTCCCCGGAATGCAGCCTCTCATGATAGCAAAGGTCGAGGTGCCGTGCGGTCCAGCTGGCCCTCAGTTTGACTTCGACGAAGTAGGTAACTACTACATTGTCCTTCTCCATCACTGTTGATGCTCTCGTAGCCCCCGTCTCCATCATCCTCTGACCATCGCCGCAAGCATGATGTCCCACGGTTGTACTCGCAGAAACTAAACGCCCATCCCAACCCGTCTCGAGGTATCACGACCCTCAAACGATTGTTGCAGATCAGAACGAGGGGGAACGAACATGGAAAGCCATCACAACGTCCCGATCGAGCTCACAGACAGTCGAGACGGGCTGAGGGTCGTCGTTCGCCCTCCTTGTCGCCAACAAGATCGGGCTATACTCACCGGGCCCATTGGATGGCTGCCGGCCAACGCGTGAAAGTATAGCTCTTCTATGATACACGATCCGATGCCGTGAATCTAACCTATGTATCCCTACTAGCGGGCGGTCGCAAAGCCTGTCATCAAAAAGGACAAAGCCAAGGTTCGCTGTTCTCGAGTTAACGTCCTGAGACTCACCAGGCGCTTCAGCGTAAACCGCCCCACAAGACCCCCTTCGCTTATTTGGATCAGAGTGTGTCTTGTGGCGGACAACATTCTGGGGATCCGATACAAACTCCGAGCAAAGATGCCTCTGCTAGTGGACAAGGCCGTCTTGACACGACGCAAGCAGCCAGCTTGGTTTGTCTCCGTCCAGTAATCTTGCCCCATGTCACGATGGATCACATTCTATTAGGTGCAACAAGTAAGCAAACAATCTCCACCCACCATCAAGGGGGTTCATATCACGGCATGTATACTTTCCTTTGCGCTCGTTTCTGGTAATCACCGCCCGCCACATTAGCGGGAGTCGGTCACGGAACAAGGCAACGATGCATCTGATTCCCCTGATGGGGTAGTCCACCTAACGGTGATGGTATTTTCCTTGGCTTCATGTCCTCTAACTCACCGAATGTCAACAGCGACGATCAGACAAGGCCATCCTTTCGATTACATTGCCTGCATGGATGTGTTGCGGTGCAGGAACTGTGGATGCTGCTCATTTGTCTGGATAATTTTATACGATGCACATGGTTGAGGGTGAATTCCGACTATGCAGATACCATCCAGCCGGTTCTTTCAAACCGTACCACAGAAGCATCTTCGTGCCCGAGCCAGTCTGAATATCCGTTCGAGCCTTGAGGCCTGGGGGTCCGGAGAGAATCCTGGAATTATGTCAAACTGATTCAAGGGAGTGCAAACTGCAGGCATGTCGGGTGAGGCGAGATATCACATTCTTCCCATTTCACTGTTTTCTTATCCGCATCACGCCTCTGAGTGCTGTTTGCTCTGACAACGGAGGTGATTTTCAAATAAAGCTGGGAAGGATACTAGAGTCGTTACACGAAGCTAGTATATAAGTTCTGGATGGGCCCCTCACACGACCTTCCCTGATCCTGGTGACGGTAGGATCTCGAGGATGGGAACTCGACCGCCACGAGCTCCCAAGAGATACGCTGCCAAGACAATCTTTGAGCCGTTTACTGCACGTACACCCAAAATGCTATCCTGGCATTCCGACCATATACACGAAACAATTTTCCGTCGTGACGTTGCAATGATACTTCAGCGCCTCACCCTGCTCGTGATAAGGATGACGGTCGTGATCAAGTGTCGACAGTCCTGTGTTCAGTTCGCCCAAGTCGAGTCTGCCTTTGGGGACCATTAAAGTTGAACAACCTTGGGCGGGAGTTCTGATTGTGGTGTGACGGGAGCAAGGATACTAACGTTGGCATGGGTGGCAATTTGGTTGATGTTGGCTGCTCATCACAATCGCAGAAGCTGAGCGGTAGGATCCGACTCCCAAGTAAGAAGGCACCCGTGACCATATCGAGAACGAGGAAATATGATGAACAACCTTTACGCCCCCGACGTACTCTCAAACTTTCTCTCTTTGAACGCGACGACTCCATACCATTGGCAGGATGTCGGCCCCGACAACGACCAGTGTGTAGCACCTCCTGAGAGACGTGTTGCTGAGCGCTGACAATGAAACAAGAGCCAACATTGGTACTTGACACTGGTGGCTCTTCTGGGGTGTGGGCGGTCGCATTCCATCCTGACGGACAGCTTCTCCTTGGCGGGAATAGTGATAGCGTTCGACGATGGCGACTTCAAGACGGCGAAGAAGTTGGAAGGCAAATGGGAGTGGACGTGAACGCTATTTGCGTGTCGGGGGATGGGAAGTGGATCGTGTGCGGAACCCAAGCCGGCGCAAGCGTGTGGGACGCGGAGCTCAAGGAGAAAATCGTTGAAGCCGCAGAGCGCAAAGACTCAGGCTCAGTCACCCAAGTCCGGACCGCAGTAGCAGCAGTTGACGTTGCTGCTGATTCATCTAGGTTCGCTACCTCTTTCAGATCGCCGAGTGACAATGCGAGCATCTGGAATATACTGACGGGCGAAAGACTCACGGGGCCAATGCAACCCAAAGGTTGGCCGAGTGGGATCAAATTCAGTCCCGATGACCAGTACCTTGCCACTTGCTGCGAGGGTCAACCAATCCACATCCTCGACAGTTACAACTGTGATGTGCTCGTCACCATCGACACTAGCACGCCCAATATATGGCCGGTCACGCCCCTTGCTTGGTCCAACGACGGTCAACAAATCTTTGCAGCATCAAGGGACAGAAAGGTAAAGTCTTTTGCGGCGTTGACTGGCAGGCTGCTCGCCGAATCGCAACCTCTCGACAATGTCCGGTCGATTGCCCTCGCTGGCAATGGCAAACTCATTGCCACATATGCTGGCCATTTCGTCTCCCTCCTTGATGCCTCAGTTCTCACTCGTATCGATCCTGTCTTCGAAGTCAGTGGAGACATATGGTCAATCGCTTTCTCGTTCAACGGTAGATATTTGGCGACTGGACAATTAGACGGAAAAATTTCCGTTTGGGACCTTAACCACATCCTTTCGGACTCGTACTGTCGATCCCATGGAAGTGTTTGTTTACTCACACCGTGCCACCCATATTGACATGCCATACTAGACATCCACTCCCGACAAGAGCCGACTGGATGGAACAACATCGGTCCCGGATAGTGATTCAAATCCGGTAGGGGCCTGACATTCGATCGTCAAAATAATTTATGCTGACTCTGCCGTCATTCGGTAACTAAGTCTGGGAAACGCGACAGAGGCACAGAGGATGATCTACTTGAGGTACCAATCTCTACTTGTCCCCGCCAGATCGGTTTCTCACGACCACACAGGTCGAGGTTCCGTCCGGTCCATCCGGCCCTCGATTCGATTTCGACGAAGTTGGTGGCTACTACGGTACCCTTTTACATCTCTACTGATATTCCTACAGTCACCGTCTCTAACATCCTCTTACCATCCTTGTGGGAATGAGGCGCCACGGTCGCACGGGGTAACCACAGCACACCCTTCAGTTGATGCCTCCCACTTGCCTCAGGGTATTACAACTCTCCAGTGGTTGCTACAGATGAGAAGAAGGATGAACAGCCACGATGAACCTTCACCAAAGTCTAATCGAGTTTTCAGACAATCAGGTCGTTGCACACCACTACTGAGAGCAAACGCGGTGGATCGGGCTCCCCATTGGATGGCTGGAGGCCAACGTGTAAAAGCGAGTGTTTTTCTTAGATGTACGATTGTATACGGTGCGTCTAATATATCACCATAGCGAGCAGTTGCGAAACCCGCCGTAAAAAAGGACAAAGTAGGTGTTCGTTCTTCCGAGACTTGGTACCCTTGGACTCATCAAACGTTTCAGCGCAAACCGCCTACCCAGACTGCTGATCCCACCCTTCCGATGCAAGCTCCAGACAAGGGTGCCCTTTCTACTGAACAAGGCTCTGGCGAACTAACGCAACCAGGTCGCTCAGTCTGTCTCTTTCCGAACCTGTGTGTGATTGTCATGATGGATCATGTCCAATTAGGGACAGAAAACGAATGAACCAAGATCTATACTCCCCACTGGCCCAATCCATCTAACGGTGCGTGTGTCTCCTCTGACTTTACCATCGACTCATCAGGCTACTCCAGCGAGAACCCGACAGGGCCGTCCTTGCGATCGCATTTCCCCTGTGGATGTGTTGTGGCTCACGTACTGAAGATGGAACTCATTGATCTAAGTAATCCGATGCGGTACAAGTAGATGTCATGGTGAATCATGAATGTGTGGACATCCCTCATGAAGTTCTGAGTTCAGACGGTTTACCCAGCACCACTGTGATTACCATTAGTACGGGTCTTAAGGATCCTGTCCGTTGGGTATGGCAGCACGTTACATTCTCTGGGCATCGGCAAACGAAATCATGCGGACGCTGAGATTCCGGTTCTAACCAACTTGCGAAATATTTGCAGACTTGGAGCCGGCCAGGCTAGTTTTTCCTCTCTTGTGCTTTCTTATTCGTCGCCGATTGGTGCATGACTGCGTACCCGCTCTCCCGGTATAGGAATCCGCTATAGGCATTATATAACCGTAGGATCAATAAGCTGTTGGAATAGCAAGCGCGCGCGCAACCATGACCGCGACCCGATGTCCGCGGGTTGCCGCCCATGGACTACGCTATCTCGCGTATATCACACGATCATGCATTTTCATCTTACTTCCGTGACATGGGCCATTTGGATCCTTTCCGAGACCCACGCGATCAACTTTCTGCTTCACGTATATAAGTTAGACCCTTTTCGTACCCGCACACCTCAGTCTGTTGTCTTATGCGCGACTGAGTTCTTTGTTAGTCGTGCATCCTTTTTCCAGTCGGCCAAAATCTCACATAAGCCTTTAGCCTGTGGGCTATCACACACTCGGCGATTTGTCCCCAAGCCTTCTGCCAACCAGAACATCTCCATTCTTGGCGAGTCTTCTGTTGGAGAATCAGCCCGTACATGGTACATATTTAGTCTCCTATGCTACATTCATTAGCTTTCCTTTTTTGGACTATCACTACCTTACTGTAATCTCGCTGCTTGTCCAGACCAATCATTACAGACTCTCCTACTCACTATATGTACAGGGTAACTGCCTACTCTGTTGGCTTGTCACCATCCGTCATCTTCAGCTTCGCGAGTGAGCTGAACTGCTTTTGTTCTGTCTACAATGCCACACAGCATGCGCAAAGCTGCTAGCGCTCCTTTCGAGGGCCGACGAGGCTAACGAAGCACATCTCCCACCCACGAACGCAAGCGCGTGCCAAGTTCTGACTCGCCCATAACTGATCGTTTGCTCTACCCCACAGCATCAAACACAGCCGGCCACCTGACTCCTAGATCATGGGATAGTGCTCGAATTAGAAAGGTTCTCATTGGAGCCGACCCATCACGAGAACTCTAGACAGGGCACCCTTTGCCGATCGAGTCACAGCCAAGGCCTCGCCGATGTTGTTGGGATCGGGAAGAATTACCGCAGATGCGTGGGGACGCTGGCACGGGGAGGGGGAAATGGGCTGCTGTGGACTGTCGGTCCGTATTTAAGGAGGGGAAATAAGTCCTGAGCCAACAGATCCGCAACCCCCAGCCACGTGAATCCCACACTTCCTGAATTCGACGACAGAACCTGCCGTTATACGGTAACACAGTTCTACCTCTTGGTCATCAATTGGCTGAGCTCGCATTTATTGCTGCACGTTGAAGATGGTTTCCCAGCGCCAGCCAAGGAGAGTGCGAGTGAGTGCGCCTCCTGAATCGATAAATATGTGGCTTGTCTCACACACCATCTTAGCGGCTGCCCCCAGGGGTGTGTGTGGTTTGTCTCTGCCCAGATTACTGCAATCCTTGTCGTCATACGCCTATAGCTTAGACTTTCACCTATCCAGCCAAATAGCAATGCTTCCCATGACAAACAAGTCTCTCCACCACACAAGGAAGCTGGCCTGGTCCGTCTTCTTCTGACTATCATTTACCGCGTAGAGTCATGATGCCTCGTATCCTATCAGGCGCAACGAGCGACCGGTCCACCTCGGCTCTCCACTTGATGGGTCCAGCTCATGGTACGTGTGCTTTTCTCTGGGTTATTCCAGGACTCACTCGATCACATCAGCGAAAAGCAAGAAAGTCTACCCGCTCGATCTCATTCCCTGCGTGGATGCGCTGTGGATCGAGTACTGTAAACAAGACGTATTAACGCTAGGTTAATCCAACGCCCCATCGTGTCTCGACCGACGAGGAAATCCCGGCCCTTGGAGAGAAGGGCAATTTAGCTAGGAAGTGCTTGTATTTCTCGAGGAGTGACTGCGGTCTAGATGCTGACGACCGTATACGGATTGAGCTTTCTCACATCACTTTGGGACACGCCATTTCAAACTGCCCTGGTTGCGACAGGGTTCTCAGTCACAGCAAGCTGGCCACAAAGAAGGGGACGAGTTTACGTCAATAAAAGGCTATAATAGGCCTAGGTCGGGGTGGTTTGAATGTTTGAATGTTGCATGCAACGACTGAGTGTCATGCTTGAGAGGATCCTCTAGGGGTATGTGGCTTCCCTGCCACTCCCTCTAATAGTCTACTCGTGGTGGACCCGGGGATCCGTCATTAGGCGTCCGAAGGTTGAAAGCTGCTGATATATAAGGACGATCCTCCAGGTCCGGAACGACACATGCCGCCCGTGATATGCACCTTTCCGATATCTAGGTTGTGCTTTTTGCAGCCTGAAGCGGGCACTTGAGACGCAGGAGCAAAACAGATTATCCAGGGGGGGAAATAGAAGCGTAGCGCATGAGAATGAGATTGTCATCATACGGCAACTCGCTCAGTACTTCATAACTTTTGCTTCTGTACCAATTCTGTCACGGCGGTCGTCTCAGACTCACTTGGTGTTGGCAGAGAGAAAACTATCTCGAAACTTTCGTAAATACAATGACAGCTTTTGCAACAGGCATTTGTTTCCAGAATCCTCGGCTACTCCATCCCTCGATCATTCAAAAGTGTCAAGACTCAACCTTGTTGGATACTCAGTTAAGCCATTGGGGTATCCAACAGTACGCTGAGTGCGAAGTAACTACGTGATTATGTAACGAGTGGCTGTGTCACCGTACTGGATGGCCGTATCTCCCTTTTCGCCCCTTTACCTCTGGATACTCGTCAAGTTTACCCCATCACGGAACAGGTTGCGTCAGCATCACTTAAAAGCAGTCTCTCAATCTCCACAAAGGTAATTACCGCAATACGTGATCCAAGCAGGGAATAGGTTATGAACCGGTTCTGGATTTCGTGTGTACGAACAACCCCAGGCTGATACTATTCCCTATACAAGACAGTCCGCGCCGCTCAGCCTCCGTACATGACTTTAAGTATCGTAGTTTGCTTTGTTCGACCGACACATGAATACTCTGAATCAGAGTTTGCACCAGGTACTATTCCCATTTGGACCAAGAACCCGTCGGACGTTCTGCACTTCACATCCGGCGCGAGGATGAGCTGGCAGAGATGGGTTTCAACCATAACAGAGGCAACATGAAGCCCAACTTGGTCCCAATGTACTTTGGTTGCGAAATGTAATAACGCCAAATCTTACAGGTGCCAGCAGGTTTACACCCTCGCTATCAACCAGCCCCTCCGCGGGACCGCTGGAGCTCGGATCCATCATTTGACTGACACATTCGTGCCAAATGAAGCTATCAGCATAGGCCGATGAGTCATTGTGGCATCATCGCGATGACCGGGCAGATGGTTAACAATGACCATGGACGAAATCATCCGCTGTTGCCAATGGTCCCACCCATGCTCGGGTTCCTGGAATCGACTGAAACAGCAAGACTCGGCAGTCGGTGAAGAGACTGCCAGTGCGTCGGAGTAGATTCAATTGCCTTGTGAATGATCTGTGCGTAACCTCGTTGGATGATGAAGCAGTGTTCGTACCCTGTTTCTAAATTTTCCCTGCCAATTCATGGAAAAGGGATGATTGACCGTATTTTCTTTTGGAGCCTGAAACAGTCGCTCGTGGGTGTGAGAGCAAAGGCAATTCACTAGGTGCCTAGAAAGAAAGAAGCGTCTAGTGCACGAGAATGAAAGTATCGCCGTCTGCAGTACAATGTAGTATAGTAACATGCCCGGTGCTTCAGGTTGAATGGCACCTTCTCGATGCCAATTTTATCGTGATAATCACTCAGTGTCACATGACCGTGCTTGAAGCTACCTCGACGCGATTTGGTGACAGAAGCCTAGGGTGGCTTTTACACGGGCTTTGTGCCAGAACTCTCGGATCCATCCATTTGATCGAAAGTCATGTGCTTATTCTAAACCAAACCACTCAAACAGCACCACATACGTCACGATCAATACTCATTGCTTCTTCGCCTCCGAAAGCTCATCATTCAAGTTGAGCGTATCACGGCAGAACAGAAATGCACTAGAAGCAGCCCGTTAACCGCCCAAATGCAATTGTTGCGATAGGTTAGTACCCAATAAAGGTGTTCTAAGTTTGGTGGATGAACGACTTACGGTGACCACGTCAATCGACTGGTGTCATCTGATCACCTGGTTCCGCACCCGAATGCTCCGGGTGATTTGTGGGTCCGTCCCGGTGTAATCAGCGTTCAGAATGTTCAACCTGAAGAAATGAATATCTGACATACATACTCTGCATACCTAATGAAAGTGAGGACTAGGTACTTGTCAGTAAACAATATTATGGGGTGTAAGGAGTGCATACCTCAGTCGGGACAGAGAAACGACTGAGGGAGCTGCGAATAAAGACGAGCAATATTAATTGAATGTGGAACCGAACTACGGTAGTGTATCGGGTATGTAGCGAGAAGCTAGAAGTTCTGTAACGAGATGGAAAGTTGTACAGAATGGAGACTATACCATATTCAACAATACCCCCGGTCGAATGATAAGCTGGCCAGAACGTCGGCGTACGGGCGGCCCGGGAGACGGATTTCAGCGGTTCCTCCGTTTTCGAGATGCGCCCATCGCCAAGCCGTGCCGATCCGACGGGCTCGGAACCATTGCTAGTTGGTTCTTCACCAAGCCCACTTCGGGGTTAGCCCCAAAGCTGAAATTGTTGGGGCTTCCTGAACACCATGCACCACTGGGGACGTGATACATGTGGTGGTTAAGTCCTGATGCAGCATGAATTGCGGGAATCACTACGGAAAATACCCATAAAAGGTGCACACCCCAACGTCACCATGTAAATTTCTTGCGCCCTGCGAGCCGAGGCTTGGTCAGAAATGCATTACGATACCTAGTCCTGTATCGATATTCAGTCCCAGGTACCGGGACCCCGTGCTGATTGAAGGTACTCAACAGTATAAAGGCACCCATGCGATGGGTACCCCATTCCCTCCATCTTCAGAATCCTCAATGTCTGACGAATCCGCCGCATAGAACCTCTGCTCCGTTTTGGAAGGAAGACCGAATGTGGGCATCTGGTACCTCACGGCGGAGCAAGAATTGACAGGCCAGCCCGTTCGACTGAAAGCCGACTTGATCAAGGTATTGTTGCTCGTCATTCCAATCGAAGACACGAGCCTCATACTACCGTTGTAGTGGGAAGCAAGGCCACCCATCAATGGCGGTGGTCCTACCACATTGGCCGCAGGACCTTACAACTACACCCGAGAGCATGAGGGGGAAGCGTTTGCAACCAATGAACCTTTAGTTGGTCAACATTGGTTCCTTGTTCCCAGCAACAGCGGTGATGACACGTACCTGTAATATTAAGTGGTGCTTATGTGTTATTCCGCTCACCCATTGCCAATCCTCTTTTGTATCTAGTATCGCGGCTGACCCCGACAACACGAGGGTGTGGACCGCAGGGGAGGCGGGGGAGACGGTAATTCATCTTTTCTCTGGCACGGTAGAACTCTCATCAGCAATATAACACGCAGATAAAGATCGCACCTTTCACCGGAGAACCCAATCAGCTGTTCGACTTTGTTCCACTGTTGGAGTCCGGTAACTAAGACGTCCCGGGGGATTTGCCTGCGTGCTGCAAATCAATATTGCGGAGAGTGTAGGTTGTATTTTATATTCCCAGAACGATGGGGAACAGCGTAGCGATGTGTATCATTGTGTTGCCAAATGTATAAGATTGATCTCAGCACACGAGACCGAATGGCAAGGAACCAGTGTGAGTACCATTTATAGACGCTATCGTTACACCGACGTTAGCTCAGTCTCGCAATACGAACTGAGGAAGGGAAAGCGGGCGAGAAGTTTCTAAGAAGTGTCAACCGTCACGTGTAAAGGCAAATGATTCATAACAATGGTATCGAGATGGAAGAAAGCGATCGTGCAAGATAGAGGAAATATTCTGTCCGAAAATGGATAACCATGAGCGTCAACACCATTGACAGTGACTGTGCACGAGGATCAGGTCTACCCAATCTCGTACTGCGTATCTCAGTCTCCGCGTAGCTGTGTGCCGGTGATCGATTGGGCCGGTCGCGGTCATTGCTGTGTGCGCGCTTGCTATTCCAACAATAGCCTGCGTCGCTGGCAATAAATTACCACCGCTGGCCAAGGCAACAGAATAGACACTGCCGCGAGACCCTGTGATTCAGCGAGCTGCTCACCCGTCAACACCACAAATGACTTGATTTTCTTGTTATCTGATGCTACGAAAACTTGCTGGCCATCATTGGACTATGCGAGGCCAAATCAACACAAGACTGGGTGGTTCAGCTTCAAGAACGAACCATCTGTTGTACACGGCAAGAAACATGCTTATCGGAAACGGGTTAGTGGGAAGTGGGGCTGGACAAGGGCATACCGGTACCTCCAGGTCCATCGTACAGGTCGATTTCGGACTCGGTCGACTGTGACGATGACCGACAAATTGCAGGTTTGAACAAGTCAGTTCACCATGCACGGATACATGCACGCTCGTAGTTTCTTGAGAGCACCAGGGGGGTTTTCTTGTGTGCAATTCGAACTTGGGAAACATGCGATCACATCACCAATGTCCGCGCGTCGCCACCCATGTGCTACATTATCCCGCGTCTATCGTACGATCGTGCATTTTCATCTCACTTCCGTGACATGGATCATTTGGATCCCTTCCGAAACCCACGCGATCAATTTTTTAGTTAATGTATATAAGTTAGACTCTTTTCGTACTCGCATACCTCAGCTTGTTGTCTTATGCGCGACTGAGGTAAGTTGTTTATCCATAGTCTATTCACTCATACTACTAAGAACTCATAGTTAACTCTGTGTTCGGTGAATACTACAGTCCGTTGTCTTATGCGCGACTGAGTCGCACACCCCATTTTCCCCAGTCGGCCAAAATCTCACAGCTATTCCATCTCATTCCCTGGCACACTGATTCTCACCCACATTGGTCTTGCGGCCGAGGACAAGGGAAGGATGTCGTTAATTACCCTCTCACCAGATAGCAGATATCCGGCCACTGAACAATACAATGGAAAAATTATTGTGCAAGGCCTCGACTATGTCCTCCCAGACCCAAACAATCCATTCCATGTGGGCGCTCGTTCGCTCATGCCGTTGGCCCTGTCTTATTCCAATGTTGACATATTGTGCTAGATATTCACTACTGAGGAAGGACAACTAGATGAGAGGACACCTCCCTCGAGTTGTGACCTCAATCCGGCCCGGGTACGAGCATGCCACTCCACCATCAACGCGCGTCGTCCTATATGTTAGGAACGACCCGGGAAAAAAGGTGGAAGCCGGTCCCAATCCCGCAGTGTCCGCGGCAACGGCGATGCACTCGGGGTATCAGTTTGTTCCTTTCCTGCAGAAGCACGTCCTTATGACCGCACGGCCGAGGTTCGGTCCGGTCCGGCTATCCCTCAATTCGACTTTGGCGAGGTTGTGCATCGCTATCTGACCGGGTTTCATCGCTTTGATATTCCTACAGCCCTCCTCTCCGTCTACTGACTACTTCCGCGAGCATGGGGTGCTAACTTACTCTCCCGAATCCAGTTTTGATATTCCATAACCGCCTCGAGGTATTCCAATCCTGAAATGCTCGCCAAAGACATGGAAGTATGGCAAGGATGAGCGTGCTTCTAGACGGTTGGGTCGGTCTCCCGGTCATCGATCGCCGTCCCAATTGGCGCCAAGAGCAAACGTCTCAGAGCAGGGTCGTTCGTGGATGGCAACGGGCCAACGAGTGGTAGTGAGTGCCTTCCCTGCATAACCAGTCGGATTTAGAGTGTGTAATGTACCACCATAGCGAGCGGTCGCCAAGCCTGTTGTCATAAAAGCTAAAGGAAATGTTCGTTGCTCCTCGGCTTGGAATCCTAGGGCTCGTCAGTCGTCGCAGAGCAATTAACCTCCAGATCGTGTCTAGCCTTCCAATCCGAACAAAAGCATCCCTTATGGGGGACACGACTCAGGAGAAACAATACAGCCTTTAAATGCAAATGTTCCCAATAAACAGCAAGTGACCGGCGATGCAACGCACCCAGTTGGCTCTGTCCGTCTCTTGCAGGAAATCATATACTTTGTCATGGTAACTATCATTTTGTCAGGCACAGCAGGTGCAAGATTGGGTGGAACAAGCAGTCGACGCATCGGATCCTCCTGACAGGCTAGTCTACCTAACAGTGCGAATGTTTTTCCTGTAATTATACCCTCCAACTTATTCCGGGTCTCAACAGCGACGATCAAACAAGACCATCCTTTCGATCGTATTCCCTACATGGATGTGTTGTGGTGTAGGTACCGCGGATGGCACGCGTTCATCTGGATGATTTCATACACTGATATCGAATTTCAACTATGCGGATATCATCATGGCACATGCATCCTCGGGTTTGTGTTGCCAGACTTGCTTCGCGGCACAACTATCCGTACAACACCCGATAGATCTACTCGGGATTGGGATCGCTAGGGTACACGCGCTGGACGGCCCTCGAGAAAGGCTACGTACATGCAACGCCGTGGATCTCGCATCCATCCCGTTTCATTTTTTCCTTGTTGAGATATTCCCTGCAAGTCTAACTTGCAGTCAACATACTGAGAAAGTGCGCTGCCCGGATATTTGTCGTCATGCCAACTTACCAGGTACTGTACAGCTGCACCGCTATAGAGTATGCGCGCTTTCCAAGGATGTCGGTGTACCTTCAATGCAGCCCAAGCCGATCCAAAGGGTGAGCCAACATCAGATCCGCGAAGCATCTTATAAATACAGTTTACCGAGACCTGGGCCTCATTGGGATCCTGAAACTTTTAAGACGTTGCAGCGCACTCTGCGTGGCATTTGCGAACCCCGCTGATCCGAAGCCAAGCGTCTCTGATAGACGGGGTTGCGGCGTAAGAGCAAATCAGATGACATCGACTCATCACAGTCGGTCAGTTCGTCCCCTCCTGCCAGTGGACATGGACCAGACCCCTCTCTCGCATCATTTGGGAAGTAAAGGTCCTGTTATTTAAGTCTGCGTGTGATCCTGAAAGGGTCCTGGAACGGTGAGCGGAGGCATGATACATGTGGAAACGACATCTGGTATCAATAACCCAGGTATTGACACCCCATGTGGCATGAGCCGAGTGTTCATCAAATGACCCGCAGCGTCGTAATACAACATCAAAACAAAACAAGCGTCGAAGCAATCGTTACATCCAGAGTACAACAAATATTGGGTATTCCCAACCAAAATCTTGAGCTCCGTATATCCAAAAACGAAGCAGAAATCGATGCCCTAGATGACACGATACCACGATCATGCCACCTTGCAGTCGTCCAACACTTCCCAGACATAGTCAGCCATAATCCTGTGCGTTACCGCCGATGGATGCCTGTTGAATTATTTTCATCGTCACACATCAGTGCCACGACACGCGCCACGAATGATGAAACGTCAACACACCCCCAGAACCACTCAAAGTGATGATCCGGATCCGTACACGAGTCCTCCGTCGTCGGTCCTGGGTTACACGGACCGGTGTTCGTATACCCAAAGGCCCGATGCCCCGGATACGGGCCCAACACCCCATCCCAGATCGTCGCGAAGTTGGCCAATGCGACGTTGATCGAGGGGTCTTGTGCGCGCAGCGCGACCAGGCCGTCAAAGATAGCTTGGAGCCAAGCCTCGCCCCAGGTGTCGTGGATCCCTCGGCCGTACGCGTCGGTGACGAGGAAGTTGCGGGCGTTGGTGGGGGGTTGGGTGAGGAGAGTCAGTTGACCGAGGAGGGACTGGGCTGCTTCCGGAAGGTTGTTACCATCGGCTGGATATATATTGGGGGCCGGCTTCTGAATGACCACAACGACACACACTGAGCACGCTTACCAAAGGAGTCACCCCAGTCACTGGACGATATCATCAGTCTCTCGTCATGATGGGTTAGCGTCGGTAAACGAACTGACTTTATACCAAAGAACGCGGTATAGAGCGTGGTCCCCGGGTCGAGCCGATTTGATTGTTCAAAGAATGTCGTCGCTGTGAGAACCCGTGTCAGACAAACGAGCCGGGTCGCGATTTTATCTCACTCTGCATGATGAAATCCCTTGGGTATGGATTGGACGGCCACAGGGTAATATTAGTTACCGCACTGGACCACTTAAAGTGGATTTAAAACAACGGTGTTTGATTCCAGGGAGAGAACTCACGGCGTAATCCATAAGGGTAGCGCCGACACTGTCGGCGATATGTTCGATCCAAACCTTTCCATTTGTTGAACGATTGCCCGCGAATGGATTCGGGGGAATCACGATAGCTGGTGCGAGCGGTCCACCATCGTGTCTTCCGCCGTCCGTGAATGAGTCCTAGGTAGGTGGTGTGAATCAGCGTTCCTACGATCACGAAATCGGACTAAGCGTGCACGGACCCCGAAGGCTACGATGGTCTTGATGTTCGCAAGGTCGAGCCCTGCGTTCATCTCAGAGACCGTTCCCCGGAGGGGTCCACACCGAGGATGAACGGCAAGGTGGACACTCGTCTCATTGGATTCTTAACAGGTGCACGCCACCAGTTGAGTATTTGGACACGATAGGGATGAAAACACAAGAGAACACACATGGGTTCCCGGCAGAGTGTGTTTCAAAATGAAAAAAAAACGAGGGTAGAATGTGTGACGAAGTTCAGAAGATCCGTACAGAAACGACGGGGAAATAAGAGACGAAGCTCACCAGGACTCAGCCTGAGGAGGATGTGGAGGAGGGCCATGACGAGTTTCTGAAGGCCATACAGTGTGAGAAGGGGGAAGAGGAACCCTAGAGCGACGATCATTTTTGTCGTTGCGAACAATGGATGACCCGCGGGCCAGGCCGTAATCAAAGGACGAGTGCCAGGAGGGAGATGCGTTCTCGAGTTTCTGAGTCGACGAGTTGCGGCGAACCAGGTATTGATGGCACTCGGTGGGACGAAGCAAACGATGGCAAACTGCGCGCTCGCACGCGGTCACAGCGCAGGTTCCTGACGATGCTTCTGCTCGGTATCTAAGTCGACGGACTGAGAATCAGGGACAAGGAAGCGTGACAACTCTCGAACTCGGTTGGCGGTTGGTGATACAGGAACGAATCGCGGGGACAGTGCCGGGCAGAGACACCGACAGCGATGAGCAATCTGGTGTCCAGCAACGGGTGGAATAAGAGCCAGGCTCCCAGTTAAAGCTCGGATGCTAAGTGGTCACTGATCGAGTCCGCCGTGTGATAGTCAGTGGGAAAGAAGAAAAACTTAACTTTGATTTCAACCACGATGTTCAAATATTCACGAATCGCTCAGCATAAAGGTGGAATCTAGCATTGATTCATTTCAACTCGAACCACCCACGATGGTAATTGATATTTGATTGCTGATCATCGCAAACCGCCGTTGGCTCCTTTCCCAAACTGTCCACGACCTTTTGGCAGTCGTCCTCACTCGCCTCACCTCACTGTATGGAGCTACACAAACTCATATCGGACGTTTTACGAGGCAAAGCGTGCGTCCTGCCCTTCGACGACGTAACCGCTGGTGCCGACAGGGACATGACCGCTGGTACCCTTTCGGCGCTCAACTTCGCGAGGCTCGCTTTCGCGGCAGTGGGGAGTACTCCTGTCCTATCCAAAATCATCGCGTTGCTGCACTCGAGGACCATAGTTGAAGTACGTAGAACATTACTCCAAGGTTATTGTCGCACCAACTCCCTTGTGGCCCGTAGAATGCCCTTGCGATCTGTCGCGAATGGCCTAGTGGTGTTCACCTGGAAGTCGAAGATGTTTATCACACCCCCCTATTTGAGGTATCCCTCAAGCTCGTCTCCACCGATTACGATTCACCGAGTCCTGATCACATCGCGAGATTGTTAGAGTGCGTGGCCTGCAGTGATTTCGCCTTCCTCCCTCTGAGACAGAACACCATTAGAAACCAACGTGCTCTCGGCTCATCGGCTGCCATCCTTATCGCTCGCTATCCATATGTCGTTACATGTTTGCGACTGCGAACATCTGCACAAGACCTCTTCGTCCTATTCAATCCACCTGTAGCCCCAGAGCACGAACGGGTGGCAAGCCTGGCGTTCAGTACATCTCTCCCGGATATCGTGCAGCAACTGTGTAACATATTCCCCATGGACAAGAATCACCTGAGTGACAAAGGAAAGATTGATTGGGAGACCAGGTCGCTTGAGAAATACGCCGGACACGTGTTTACTCCCAGGCCCTCTTCCCACGAATCTTGCGTAGGAGAGGACTCTCTTCTTGTTTCCAGTTTGATGCTCCTCACTCTAAGAGCAGAGCTGGAGGAACTCACTCACGACAACGGTGATCTGAAGAAGGAGAAGCAGGGATTGGAGAGGAGCGTCACTGATCTTCGAGCTCAGCTTGAGCAGGAGAGGACCAAAATGAAGCGTACCCAGTCCCATAAGTCATCGGCAGCAAACCCTGCTCTCACCCCTTCCGTCGCCGTCGGTCGCGGTCCTCGGTTGGTCCAGCCCTCCTGTTCCTTCACAGAACGCGAAGACCCGTTTAGCAAGGACGACGTGATGGATCCCAATATGCTGTACGCGCTTCAACTTCAGGCGACGTTCGACTCCGAAAACGAACTGCTCCTGAAGCAGAAACGGGAGCTTATGCAAACAGCACAACGCCAGTACCACTGCGGCGTCTGTCTGGATGATTTTCCAGAGGATGATGTCGTTCACATTGACACCTGTGGACATGAAATCTGCAGGGACTGTGCGCGTGGACATGTTCGCACCAAGATCGACGAACATCGCTTTCCTGTACTCTGCCCTGTCTGCACGGCAGACCACAAAAATAAAAATCCCGGAAGTGGGTCTTCGAAATAATTTACCTTTGTTTGGTGCTTATTCCATTCAGCCATATCGAGTGCACTGGTGCCGTTGCTCGGCATCTCCCAAAAGCAATGGGAAACATGGGTAGAGATGGAAGTTGCCCAGTTCTCCGTCGCATTCAATTGCCGCAGGTATGTTTTCCGTGTTTCCATACGCGTCCTGTTGACCATCTCCTGGAGATGCCATCACTCCGGCTTTGTCGACAGACAGGATCTAGAGGCCCAGTCCGAAATTCACTGCCCCTTTCCGTCGTGTCAACATGTATGGTGCAAAAAGTGCCAGCAGACGATCGAACCAAACGGGCCGAAGCACTCGTGCGATGGAACATTGGAACTGGACCACCTTATGAAACAGCAAGGATGGCGGTACTGCCCGAGTGAGTGGGATCCTCTTTACTGCTACACCCGCTTCACTACCTTCCATTCACCACAGACTGCAAGACACCCATTCAGAAAACCGAAGGCTGCAACCACCTTTCAGTACGTCTTTTAATTTGCCATCGTACAGGTTTCTGAGAAATGCTGTAGTGCATTGCGCCCGGGTGTAATACCCATTTTTGTTATCGATGTGGCGTAACGATCAATCAGACTGCTATTCCTCTGGAAATACAAGAAGGAAAGACGGCGCACTTTCGTACCTGCTCTATCTTTTAACATTCGGCTTCTGTCACACGAATGACTCTTTCAGAAAACTGTGACCTTGCAAGTGGGCGGATGCCTCTAGAATGTCTACTGCGGGCCGTCCGTACATACCTCCGTGTGTCTATGTCTGTACCCGTGTACTCGTTTCTTCACGTCTTTGCCTCGCCTGAACGGTGCAGAGAGGGCATGGGACCAAGACCTACTTTGACTTTTTTGTGCGGTGTGGGTTGCCACGCTCCTACCGCCATACTTGATACATCTGAAGATCCGATGGGTGGTATAGGACTGACGTGCATGCATCACATTGCCATCAAATGTGAATCCACTTTGCACGTAAAGTTCTCGCCTTCACTGTGATAAAGTCCACGATGGATAACGGTGCTAGGCGTGTGGTGGCCGTCATCAATACAGCATCCCTCCCACGAGGCCGCAAATATATTGCCTAAATGTTACAGGGGCGTCTCAGAGGTGACCGTCCAGCGCTTATAAGACGCACAAAGCCAGGCGGCAGTGCTGAGGGTCCCCCAACCTCAGACTTCAAACTTCCACGCCTCTTCATGTCATGCTTGCAGAGCGACTCTCTACGCGGTACGATGTAGATTGCACGAGTGTCATTGAAGACGTGTTGTCCGGCAAAGAACTACTACTCCCACTGGTAGACGTCCGATGTCATCCATGTCAAACCCGTTCGGCGTGCCACTTTGCTGCGCTCAGCTTTGTGCGGGTCGGGTTTGGGCACTTGCGTCATCCGCGAGGGAGCTTGGGGCCGACGATGGTGCGATGGTTGCGTGCCATGATGGAGTGGCACGTCCTCGAGGTATGCATAGGTCTACGGGATTTTAGCGATGGTGATTGTAGAGAGCCGGGCGATGCTGACGATGTGACCTTGTTTGTGTAGGAGATGCTAGCTCCATGCGAGTGGCTGACCAGCCAGCGGCCAATTACGTTGGAAGAAGTGCATCGCGTGCCCTTGTTCGAGGGTGCGCTCATGCACATTGCGACCAGGCATGGGCAGCCGAGTATGCACCTCTTCAAACAGTCGTTGTGGTGAGTCCGTTACTCTAACCCTTTCATTGTCGATCACCAGATTATCGTTCTCCCATTGTTGGCAGGGAAATGCAGCGACATGACTCCCCCGCCTCGGCTCTGGTCATCAGCCACGACACCAGCACCATGGTATGTTTCAAACTCCGCGAAAACATCCAAGACGTCTTTTTCGTCCTTGATTTCCCCCTGACTCCGTCAGACCACGGTCAAGGTCATGGTACGACGCTCGCCCTCGTGGTCAGCACCTCATTGGAACAGACGGCCGCGCGTATGTCCGGGATCCTGCCGGTCGACAATCACACGGTGACGCGCGATAGAGAACGGCAGGCGCAGTTATCTGCGAGTTGTACGATATGTGAATTTACGCCCGCACCAGAGACCACCATGTCGTTTCCACTGGAGACCGAGTCATTGGCGATTGACGAGTACAGTGCGTCGCTGAGGATCGCTGGAGAAATAGGAGAAGATCGGGGACGGGATCGCGAAAGAGGCATTAATGTGGATGGTGACCAAAATTGGGGTCAACTTCAAAGTTATCAACAATCCGGATTGGCTAGGAATCGCGAAGTGCTGTCTATTCCACAAGTGGACTTGTTCGATGCTGGTAATATTACGGGGCCTATTCCAGGGACAAGCTACAGGCGCGCTGGACGCGTTCAAACCGGCCCAACGCCGTTGAGAATGAGGCAAATGACACGTACAAGAGAACGGCAACCACAAACAACGTTCACGCCATACGATCAGACCAAACGGTACTGCCGGATATCTAACCCAGCTGACGAGCCCGCCACCCCTACAAACTTGCGCCATGTTCCCGCCCCCCTCTCAGACCCATCATTTCGATGCATGATCTGTTTCGAGAACATACCCGAGCGGGAAGGGATCAGTATTCCCCCTTGTGTTCACAAATTCTGTAAGGATTGCCTTGCGGGATACGTATGCTCAAGGATCGAGGAACGGAGGTTCCCAGTGTACTGTCCCTTGTGCATGGTTGAGCGAGCGGACACCAATACCCCAGGTGAGTGACAACCACCAATCCAATCCGAGTCGGAAAGCCACTGATCATCCTTGCGGATAGTTGTGTCCTGGACCCTGGTTCAACGACTGGGAATATCGGAAACCCACTGTGCAATCTGGACCGAGCTCGAGATGGCGCGTTTGTGTGTTTGGATACATTGCCGTAGGTGATTGATACGCTCTACGTACCGACTTTCTGTTCCTCAGCTCATATGGCACGCAAGGTGCAATCGCTCCGCATACGTTGACAGACAAGGCTACGAAGAGCAGGAACTACTGGATTGCCCGTTCCTGGGGTGCACACATACCTGGTGCAAGAACTGTCAGCAAAGCGTTTCGAGAGATGCTCCAAAACATTCTTGTGATGGGACGGAGGAGCTAGACTATCTCATGAAACAAAATGGATGGAAGTATTGTCCGGGTCAGCATGTCCCATTGCTTGCCACGAGGAGTATACACTGACCCAATATTCTGGTCCCAGGATGCCACACACCGGTGCAGAAGAGTGGAGGATGTAACCATATAACGGTGAGCTGGACAACATATTACGTGCCATTTCAGACCTTGTGTTGACGGTGCCACATTCTCGATGTTCAGTGTATCACTCCAGGCTGCAACACCCATTTTTGTTACAAGTGCGGGGGGCAGATAGGGATGCCACCCTCTCGCAGACGGCCCAGTATGGCAAATGCGCGTCAAGTTGTGCGATGCACATGCTGAAATCATGGCGCAACGCAGTGTTTGGATGCAATACGCTCGTAAGATCCTATAGATGCTGTTGATATCACCCCAGTCTAAACAATATGTACTCTGTAAATTACCTGGACGACCGGTGTACTCTAGGTTCGTGGCCTGGCCATCAGAGCTCAGCGCAGGTGGATAGTTACTTGTTAGATTACATAAACTTGTACCATTTTACTGAAAAACTTTTATGCAAGTATCTCCACTCTTCAACGCTCACCACTTTCTGCAAAACGCGTCGTGCGACGCGCATGAGCATACCGTGGAAGCGCCGGACCGGGAGGTGTGCCGGGCGTCATTAATGCAACGTTTCTCCCCTCTTCCTCCACGAGGCCACTGGGCGTACGGCCAATTAGAATACCTGTGCCCATCCAGTGACAGTGACGGAGGTATATGAGACACACGCAGCTGAATGGGGTCCATTCCAGCCTCCAGCCTCCGACCTTCCAAACATCTCCGCCTCATGCTCGCCGAACGGCTGTCTGCCTGGTTCGGGGGTGAATACGGGACCGTCGTCAAAGACGTGCTAATGGGAAAGGAACGTATCCTGTCGCTCCCACTCGCGAACGCAGTGCCCGTACGATTGCCGTGTCGAACACCCTCGGCGTGTCACTTTGCCGCATTGAATTTCGTGCGGGTCGCGTTTAAGCACATGCATCGTGCACGGGGTCCAGGGAATTCAAACCCGAGTATGGTACAGTGGTTGAATGCCGTCATGGAGCGGCGCGTCCTTGAGGTATGTGTCCGTTCATGTCGGCCTGGGTTAGGGGTTGTTGAAGTCGGTTTCCGTGATCGTCGAGCAAACGAGTTGGTACTGACGAAACTATTTTCGCTTCTTTTGCTCGTGCATGTGTAGGAGACCTTGGGCCCGTGTGAGAAGCTGACCGGTGCGCGGTCTATTCCCTTGGAGGAAATGTATCGCGTACCGTTGTTCGATGGTGCACTCGTGCACGTTGCGACCAAGCATGGGCCACCAAGTATGATTCTCTTCAAGCAATCGTTACGGTCCGTCCTTTTCTCTGACCCTTCATTCCCACTCCGCTCTATCACTCACATGCGTGTAATTTCCGTTTGCTCTTTTTCGGTAGGCAAATGCAATTGTATGCATCCCCCATCTCAGCCATCGTCGTGAACCGCACTACGAGCACGACAGTGTGCCTCAAATTCCGCGAAAATTTTAAAGACGTCTTTCTCGTTCTCGATTTCCCTCTCGCACCCGCCCCACGCCAGTCCACCGCGGGTCGCGGCTCGACGCCCGCCCTTGTGATTAGCACATCCCTGGAGCAAACAGCAGCCCGCATGTGCGGGATCCTGCCCATCGACAATCACACAGTAACGCGCGATAAACAGTGGCAGGCCCAACTGTTTACAAGCTGTACGATATGCATGTTTACACCTGTATCAGGCCCCGCGTTGTCAACAACGGCCGAGTCGTTGGCGGTCGACGAGAGTCTCGCACTGTTGAGGGTCGTGGAGGAAATGGAGGACGGTAGAGAGCGAGACTGGGACAGCAGGAGCGAAAGAAATAGAGGAGTAGAAGGGGATGAGGAACGAGACAGGAGTCAAAGTCAAAGTCAATATCAAAATAACCAACCCTCTGGCCCAAGTCGCAGAGCATTGCCGATGCGACACGGGACCCTGTTCGACACTGGTGGATCTCCGATCATGACGAATCACGAGCACGCTGGATGCGATTTTCCCGGGCAAGGGTCGTTGGGAAAAAGCCTAGATGCACGCATGGGAGCAAAGTCGACGTTCGTGTCATCCGAACAAACCAAACGACATTGTCGTATTTTCTTCCCAGCTGACGAACCGTCTGCTCCTGCGAACCCAAGCCTCGGCCCCAGCCCCAGCCCAAGTATCGTGTCCGAGTCGCTCTCAGGTGCTGTTTCCGAGTCATCTGAAGGGGAAAGTTTCTATGAAGAAACCTGTTTTGAATGCGTGATCTGTTTCGAGAACATACCCGAGGATGAAGGGATCCATCTTTTGCCTTGTACTCACGGTTTTTGCAAGGGCTGTCTCGCAGGACACGTATGTTCCAAGATCGAAGAACGCAAATTCCCTGTGTTCTGCCCTCTGTGCATGGCTGATCAAGGAAACGCCAATCCTTCTGGTGAGTCGCCACGTCCACCGCCGCAGAAATCAGATTGGCGCGGTACTTGAGACAGTCACTGACGAGAATCACGATTCGTGATCCGCAAACAGTCGTGTCAGGAACCCTACTCCAACGACTCGGAATATCCGAAGCCCACTGTGCGGTCTGGTTCGAGCTCGAAATGGCGCACCTGTGTGTGCGCGTGCATTGTCGCAGGTAAATCGACATATCCTACATCTGTTTTCATTCCCCTGCTCTCCGAACTCACATGCCGCGCAAGGTGCGATCGCTCGGCGTTCGTCGATAAAGAAGACTATGAACGACTGGATCAACTCCGATGTCCGTTCCCGGGATGTAGGCACACCTGGTGCAAAAATTGTCAGCAGAGCCTGGTACAGGATACGACGAATGGACCGAAACACTCCTGTGACGGAACGGAGGAGCTCGGGTATCTCGTGAAACAAATGGGTTGGAAGTATTGTCCGAGTGAGCGCCTGTGATTTCGTTCCTTGCTCCGAGTCTCTGACGTTGCTGACACAGAGTGCCGCACCCCGGTCCAGAAGAACGGGGGATGCAATCACATGACGGTAAGCCTACAGTGTACCATTTCATTCTAGACCGTCTTTGGTGACTCTGTTCGGAACGTGGACCCCCAGTGCGTGACGCCGAGTTGCAACACGCACTTTTGTTATAGGTGCGGGAAGCAGATTACGAGGGCATCCATCCCACTTCTCGTGCGGTCTGCCGTGAACGCCCACTTTAAACAATGCACACTATAGCTTATGCCGAGGTGTGGTGCAGGAGGACGCTGGATTTTTCCTTGTAGCTGGCATCCATGTAGTAGTGGTACGATCTCAACCAAGCTGCCGAGGGACCGAAACATTTTAATTACCGGTGAATGGCGATACCGCCGTAACACGCGTCGATTGCCAACACTCTAAAACACAGCCAACACGACTGGTCATCTCGTTCGAATACGACACGCGCCAATGCATTGTGCTGGATCCGAAGATCATCCTTGGTGATCGCCAGATCTTTGCCACCTCGTCTATCCGTCAACCCATGGGTAAGCTTCACATCCGGGTAAGAGACCTCCCCCAACCCCCCCAAGTGAGAGTCAACGATCATCACTCTGTGTTGATCGCAAAGGATGTTAGGACTCCGTAAACCCCCGTGGACGAGATCTCCAGCATGAAACGAACCAACGAGCTCCTGCAATCGCTTTGGCCACTGCTTGTACTTATCCAGGCATGGCGACTCGACCATTCAGAAGCCAAGATTCGAATTACCCCATTGCGATACCGGAAATGCCTCCTGGAAGTCTCTCGAAACCGAGGAGGGCAGGTGCACATCCACGACCAGCACAAAACGTGTGCAACTCGTACGAATAACGCGGTGAACTTGACAAAGATTTCTTTGCGATCGGCTGTCTCGGCGATGTAAAGCTGCGGGTGAGGGGCCTCGGGAATGAAATGCACCCGAAGTTTGAATGCGATACGGGTGTCAGTGCGAGGATTGCGTAGGCTTGAAACGGAAGGAAGCATGTGGCTTCCCTAACCAACCGTTTTGCCTCCTCCCTTATATGAGTCACGAGGACCCGCCGTGAAAATCTGTAGAGCGCGGACTGGTTGCGACTGTCACCTGGGGTCCAAGTACACGGTAGTCCAGGCGTAAGGCTAACTACTCGCCACCTTCAGAGAAAGATCATAGCATAGAATGTGACAGAGTGACCTAATGCATGCATAAACGTTAGCTGTGGATGGAGGATAAGCAAAGCAAACATGCCGATGATGGTGAGTTGAAGGCACGGAAGGTTCCATCCTCTCACTACCTCAGGATAATGTTCTACTGCTTCCTTGGTCGAGTGGGTATAATGGCTGGTCTACGCAACGTACGGTATGCCGGGGAAACCAGCTTGTTCATCTTGGAACAGCACAGTGTAGTACCTGCTCCGACGATCCAAGATAGCCTGGCTAATGGGTCAATGGGTTATTTGCTCTACGGAGTCAATCGCCTAAGCCGGTTTTGGAGCTTATGATGATGATCGGGAATGGGGATGCAGTGGAGACCGATATCGTCCATATCCACATCGCGGAATTCGACTGGTTTGCGAGTCGGCCTTTATAGTCTTTTTGACTAGACCATACACGTTGTCGAATCTCTACAATGAATGGCCACCTAACACCTTTACCGTAGACCCAGCCACAGCATCCGGGTGATGACTCGCCATGTTGCGGCCCGGCAGAGGGCTCTATCTCTTTTCAGATGGAAAAGGCCGAGGAAGTCGCGCGTACGAGTGTTTCTGAAGAGCTGGTTGTAGGAGTCAAAGTGGGTCGGACCGACTTGAATCGTAACTTGAGTTTTCGTCTCTTCCATGTGATTCTTGGCCCGAGTGGCTCAATCGCCGACGCTTGGTTTACTGTAAGTACAAATTTATCCTTCGGACGTGACTACTCGAGGGGAATGACGTGTGCGACACCAATGATTCGAATGGTAGAACATGCTGTGGCAGAACTCACTGGGTCGAGGTATAGTCACGTCTCAGACCAACTACTGTACTTCGATCGTACGGACATTGTCGATCAACTCTGCCAACGATATCTCACCATGGACTCGAACCGCGACAAAAGCGTCCGTAGCAATGCGCCTATACTCCACACGCAAGAGCGCCACGAACAGGAGTGCACCAAACGGTTGTCGGAGACGGGCGATGAGCCGGAACGCTTGCGTTGTC
>JBBPJV010000128.1:0-42120 GCA_038088915.1 Sutorius aff. eximius
AAAACCTGCTGATACATCCCCCCGTCAGCACGCTCCGTCATCCATCCCGACTGGTGTGATCCAACGCGTCATCACGCCACAGGCCCCCCAAGACCTCCGAGTCGCGGCTCGTATGAAGCCACATGTCCAGGCATGCCCGCAGTGATGGGTCAACGTGCCGGCGGCGGCCGACCCCAGCTCGAAAAAGTCGTCCCGGGTTCGGATCCCATCGGAATCTCGCGCTCGCGCTCGTGATCAAGCTGGAACTGCACATGTGATCCGGCGTGTTGATGCCCGGGCTAGAACGCGGGGCCGTCGTCGTCGTCGTCATGTCGATGCCCGCCATGCAGTACGACCGTGACCGCGGTTTGCACTGCGACGAGGTGGACGGCCGGTGTGACCGCACGCCCGGTCGCATGCGAGTTGAAGTCGCCAGTCAGAGCGTCCAGGACGACACAAGCGAAGGACGTCCAGTCCAGTCCAGTCCAGGCGCAGGACCGATACCCGACTCATGAAACGCGCGCGTGCTGACAGCGTTCGAACGCGTATATAACACGACGACACCGCCGACACCCGTTGGTAGTCCTAGACACGATTTCGACTCGTGCGCGAGTGGTCGCTGGTCAGGAACTGAGCGGCACTCGGATGGCCGTTGTCACGCGATTACGTTCCAAGGCACAGGGAGATTCGGATATCGGCATTATAATCTACGAGTAACTGCTGAGCTAGATACAAAACCAATCCAATGCCTGCAGATGGTCAGACTGTGTTCCGAGCTCTAGGCGTCGGTCAGAGGTGAGATAGAAAACGAAAGAGGGAGGATATAGCGAGAGAATGCCATGGTATGAATATAGCGATGCGAGTGGTGTCTATGTGATGCGATGCTCGAGTCGTGATGTGTGAGGAATGCAAAACGAAGGCTAGGTCTACAAATCGACCACCAGAGGTGGACCCGGAGAGAGATGAAACGGATGACAGGGGGTCTAGGCCTGGAATTTTGGTTTTTGCTGCGCGGGAGTGAGCGAGGGCGGGCGGGCGGGAACAAGGACGTACCGATTTGCGCATCATGAGTGGGGGTGACGAGTTGGGCGAGTCTGTGTGGGATGCCTGCGGGGGGGGAGGTCAGTGGGGGCGGGGTGGACGGGAAAGCGGACGTACAGACTGCATGTAGGGATGTGTAGGCGCGGCGCTATGGGGAGTGGACGCGGTCTTGGACAAGACTTTTCGGAGCTGTGGGGATGTGAGACGGGCGGGGGGAGAAGGGCGGGTAGAGAGACCTTGGCTTCGCTGTCTGCGGCGTGTTGAGCGTACATGCTCGGGTGGAGTGATACGCTGTCGAGGCTGGTCGCCTGAGGAAGGGATGAGAGTGCGCAAGAGAGACTCGGGAGAGCGACGAGGTTGTCGTGACGGAGGGAAGCCATTGTTTGGGAGGGAAAAGGGCGGGTTCGAGTGTGTACTTATAGTTGTGTGCGAGACGAGTTCTCATAACGATGCGCGGGCATCTGAGATCTGTCGAATCTGCGATCGCATTTTATATTATTTGTGGTTCGCCTAAATTTTGAGGGTTTTCTCATCCCGGTTAACCAACTGCCATTGGCTGTCCCACGCGCGGTCTCCTAGGAAAAAAAAAGAAAAGAAAAGAAAAGAAAAGGCTATCTCACTCTGTCCATTGGCTCACTCACGGAACCGATAAGACATGCCTATCGCGTTCTCTCGCCAGGGTCGTCCTCTAACGACACTCGAGCCTCGTGTCCGTTCGAAGCTTCGCAGGGAATATCGCGGCCACCGCCATGCAATGTGCCGTAACTGTCTCCGTCCAATCATCTCCTCGCAGCCACCCTGACTGTAGGAAAAGTGCGGGTCGAGATGACCAACACGCCGACTTTTCGCCGCCATCGATCCATGTGCTCTCACCCTCGTCGTGGGATCACAGACATGTGTCGCGGGTGCTCTACTCATTGCCATCCGTGCCCGTATAGCATTTAGCACCCACCACACCGACCCGTCCATGGAGGATGCCGACATCCAAACCAATGCGGCGTCTAGGCGGTGCCCAATCAGCGTTTCCGTCTCACACCCACACGTCTATTTCTCATCCACCGTCCATCCATCCATGTACCATCTGCTATTTTTCTCCTCGGACAAAGTCTATTTTTTGTTTCTCGATTACGTCGCCCAGGTGGTTCTACCGCCGGTCGATAAGGATACTGATCAGATTGGGGTGGGGATCAATCGACGGCCTGTATGCCATCGTACACAGGCAATCGCTCGCGGGCCGCGGGCCAATCAAGTGTGCCCTGGACGAGATCTGTCACGACCGCGATCACATCATCGATGGGTCCGATCAATTGTTCGGTCGTATCACGTTCGCTGGAAACACGTTCATCAACCGTTCCGTTCGGTGCTGCACGGACCTACCGGAGCGTCATCGTCTTGTTTTGAATCGCTGCCAGGGACATCAATCTCTGTTTGGGATCCAACGTGCGGACATACATGCAAAATCAAGGGTCACACCAAACGGCGTCCCCAGTTCGTCGTTGCGTGCATAGCGTTTTCCGATGGACGTATTAGAATCGTCGACTCTCGAAAAGATGCCGCCCTTGCGCAGTTTCGCGGCTGTCGCGCATATAGTGAGGATAGATGTGATCAGACGAGGCACGCACAGACTTCGTTGACGAGCGGCATAAACTCGTCCTTGGCACTGAGCGGCACGATGAGCACCTTGGTGGGTGCCACGACGGGTGGCAGCGAGAGGACCTGCGTGGGGTGAGCGATGCACAAAGAGTGATGGATTCGACTTGCCCCGCGCTCAACGTCCTGTTCGCGACACCAAAACGAGTGTTCGAGCAGCGTGTACAAGATGCGACCAAATCCAAAGGACGGTTCGATCACGTTTGGAATGTATTCGCGAACTGGCTCGTCGTCAGCGCAGATCCGTCGCAGAACGCGACCAAACACGGACCAGACTGTCGAAACGTCTTGCGTGCGATGGTCACGAGATCAGACGTGAGTGCAATCTCCCGTCCCTCTGTCGCGATCGTGGCCCGTCTGGAAACGAATCAGCTCGCATCTCCGCGGACGAACTGGCTCACCCCTCTGCCAGTGCTTCTCGCAACCCGACGAGCGCTTCCTCGTCCATCTCCCCGACGATCTTCTGCACAACCCCCGCATCCCGCCCGAGCGTCTTTCCGAGCGCCTTCTTGTTAAACTCGGCCACCTCCCGCTCCGTCTCGATCGGTTCCTTGAGCGCCTCCCGAACGACCAGCGCGTGCCCCGTCCGTCGCGTATGCACCGTCAGATCGTACGCCGACCGATCTGCGCACCCGACACATTCCGTCCACCCCGTTGAGTTCTCAATCTCCGCGTCCCAACAGTCCGTCGCGTAGTGCGCCATCTCGTTGCGCATGTGCTGTCGGAACCGCAGTCGTGCCGGGTTGATCCCGATATGGAGCAGGAACAGGTGAATCCGTGCTAAAAAGTAGCCCAGCGTCTCGTTGGCAACCACCTTCCGGTCAACTGCTTCCCCGATTGTCATGTGCGTCACCGTCGTCCGGCCCTGCGACTGCACATCCGCACTCAGCAACGCGAGCACCACGTCGCGGTACTCGCCGAACCGGGAGTGCTCCTTCTTTTCCGGGTCCACGTAGTGCTCGATCTCGCCCATCGTAAACTCGCGCACACGCAGCAACCCCGCGCGGGGAGAGATCTCGTTCCGAAACGATCTCCCGATCTGCGCGGATGCAAACGGGATCCGTCCATTGTTGAACTCGAGCAGACGCGAAAAGTTGAGAAAGTGTCCTTGTGCCGTTTCGGGTCGGAGGTACCTGGCGGGTCACATGAGGATCCGTGCGCGAACCAGTCCGATGACGTTACCCAGGGTGTTGTCCCGTAGGACCGATACTGCTTGCAAACATGAGATTAAACTGCTGCGGTTCACCCACTTCGTTGTCGGTATCAGGGTTTCGAATGTCATGCTTTCGACAGAGCTCGCCGAGTTCGGGGCCCGAGAAATTGTCCAACTGAGCAGGCATGAGCGGTATGAAAAACACGCCGGGGACGACGCACCTGTGCGAGAATACGCTCGTACTCCTGCACGGACTCGTCTGCCAACCGCACCGTGACGGCCTTGACCTTTTTCTTCCTCTTTTTGTCGTCCTCCTTGACCGGCTGCTCCGCGACCCCGCGCGCCTCACGATCGCCGGCGAGCCGTGCCTCGAGGACGCCCTTGACGAGGTGGTCTGCACGGAGGACGTCCCCTGTCTTGGTATCTTTGACCATCCAGTCTGCGAACCGCGCGACGTGCCCGGACGTCTCGAACACGGGTGCAGGCGTCATGATGGTCGTATCTAGCTCGAGCATGTGATCCTGTATGATAAAGTGACGACGCCACTCGGCGATGATGTTGGCTTGGAGGGAGGACCCTGGTGGGCCGTAGTCGTAGAGACCTGCGACGCCTGGGTGCGATGAGTAGATGGCGATGGGTCGATGGGACGATACGCACCCCCGTAGATTTCAAACGCGGGTGCGTAAAAGAAACGACGGTTGAGGAGGGCTTCAAACCGGGTCTTGTCGAACGGATGGGCGATCTTGTTGACGGGTTTGGCCATGTCTAAAGTCGTGTGGTGGAATCGGACGCGAACGAGACGAGGTCGGATGACTTTTCTAAATCGGACGAGCATCCCTGCCAGGATTAGAGTAGCATCGAAACAATTTGCTAGTGGTTATGTAATACTACTAGACCGTGTTCATAAACGAATGCGCCGTACGCAGGTTACTCCCGTTCGACCGTACGCTCGATCCATCCCACGGCGTACAGTCAACCGAGTTCCCCAACTGGTAACACTCCACCAAACACGCCCTCCAAAACACGACGGTGCGACCTATCGTTACCACGCCACGCACCCAGCCCGACGTGTCCGGAGACCGAGTTTCGTCTCGACGCGCGCGCGCATGACGTACGACCCCAAACTCGATATCCACGTCGTCCCTGAACACTGCCTGGTGCGTTTGGAAGCACCCTTTTGTTTATCCGCTCCAACGCGGAGATGGACCGTCCAGCGCCACAGTCCACCGATCGTCGTCTCTCGATCTCGTCCTTTCTGGCTTGGGCTATACGGCCTGATCAAACGTGGGGACGTACGAACCCGTTCGGCGCTCTCATACACGGTGTGGTTCATCGCGCGTGACGTTTGCTCGACGCCACCGAATCCCCATTCACCCGTGGCGATCCGATCGTGCCTCGTTGATCACTGGCATGGCCAGCGCACGACGTGGTTCGCGGCCCGTCGCGGTCCTTCGCGGTGACACGAACATCGGGCAAATCGACAATGAAAGCACGCCATCACAAATCGAGGTCTATTCGCCGATCATCAACGCTCTATCCAACCAGAGCTTATCTCCTGCGTTTCGTTTCGGGCCGGTGACTTGTTGAGAGAACGTGCAAACCTGTGCAGGCATGAGATCCCTGCGTACGTCAGGGACAGGTGTGTTGACATGACTGGCTGGAAAGAAGGGGAAGCGTATGAATGGGAGGTGAAACGCGAGCGAGGGCCCATGACGAGCACAGGCGTCAGCATGAGGGTATGGGCACCTTGGTTTTTCCGGAAACTAGGTAGGCCGTTGCGCGCGATGTGATCCCGACTTCTCGGACGGGCAGGGCCATACAATTCATTATGCATCTCTGGCCCCTGGACGCGCGACGAGACGTGTTGCGAATGCAACGATGCAGGTATATGGGGCAACGAGGAAAAAGGAGATCGCTGCGCATCATACGTAAGTGCGAGCGCGACTATCGGTCAGTAAGCATCACCCTCGAGCCCTGGCGACGCGGACGCAAAGTAATCCATGAGTTGGGTTGGAATCACGTACGCCCTGCAGACGCATGGCTCGCGGGGTTTCGAGATGCTGCGAGGGGGACGGATGGCCGTCGGTCGTCTGTCTGCCTGCGCGATACGACCCTTGATGCTGGATGTTCCTCCGAGGAGAAATCGAGCGTACGAGACGTTCTAGGACGGACAAGCTAGGCCAACGTGGCAGCTCCCAAGCCATCTATAGATGTATAGAGAAACGTCTCCAGGGGGTGATCAGGTGGATCAAAATAACTTGGTCTTCGCGCTTCGAGCGGCACGATCCACCAATACGTGCTCGACCCGTGCTTCGCCCATGCACAGCGTACCGCGGTCGTTGGCGGCGAAAATAAAGCCAAAAAGAAAACGCCCTATCAGGCGTATCTAGCTATCAACACATCAAACCATCATCACCACATCACGTCGCTATCGACATGCTTATCATTCCGAAATATCTGGTCTACCGTGCGGCTCGTAGATCGTGCGCGAGCCGAGATTCCATACAGACACGTCAGGTACAAGGTTTACGAGTTTGCGACGACAGAGGTAGAGAAGGCGTCGTTTCATCAAGGACGTCTTGTCAGACGATAGCGAAGCAACGTCGACCTCGCAACGCTTTCGCGCAGATCCCCTCGCGACACGCCCCAAAAGAACGCGACCTGCGATCGTCAGCCGGAATTTCACATCATCCAACGCTGGTATATGGGGAAAGCGCCTCATGCATGACGAGATAATAACGAGGATCGGACTGGATTTTAGGGTTTGCGTCCTGGGTCGTTCATGAGCGAGCTGGCTTTGACGTACAAGTGTAGTTGACGGTCTCGTGTAACGAGGATCGGACTGGTTTTTAGGTTTTTGTCAGTCCTGGTTTGCGAGCCACGGACTGGGTTCTGTTGACGTACGGGCGTAGTGCGTGGTCTCGTGCAAGGATCAAGGAACGTTGCTATCCACCTATGCACGATATGGTCCTGTTGTTCTCCGAGGAGTGCCTGCGGTGAGTTGGTGAAGTGGTGAAGTGAGGGTAGGGAGGACGATATGCTGGCCAGCATGACAGGCACTATCTACGGGCCGCTCTTCTCCAAGATACGACCTTGGTTTGGATCAAAGGTGTGCCTCGCGTCCCACCGGTAGACACTGCAAATGACCCTCTCCCAAGCATCACGGCTGTTCGCCCTGCCAAAAAAAAAAAAAAGCCAGCCAAGCGTACCATGCATCAGTACATCACCCATCACGTTTCTCGAATCCTTATCTCTCCAACGACCGCGTTCGGGTCGGGAGAAATGTGTGTTTCTCGAAGCGTTGATCGTTTTTTCCAGAAAGATTCAACCAGGCACAAGGTTATGAATTTGCAAGGCGGAGGAAGAGAAGTCGCGTTTGACGGGCATCGCCCACTAGAAGATAACGACGTCTTCCAATCGTTTCTTTTTTCGATACGTCTAGACAAACGCATGTGGCGATCCCCTCGAGGTGCGATGCGTGGCGTATCTCTGACCCAATATGAGCTCCTCGATCACCAAACGGAATTTCACATCGTCGAACGCTGGTGGTTTGGGGTAAGAGCAAGCACGAGCGTGATAACGAGGATTGGACTGGGTATTAGAGTTTGGGGTCGGGCGGGTTGGGTTGACGTGAAAGCGTAGCTCGTGGTTTCGTGGGTGCAAGGGGCACGAGACGGGGCCGCTATCCGCCATGGGCAATACGCCCCGGGTGTTCTCCGAGGAGAATAAAGAGCGATATGTGACACCCCCCAGGGGAGATGACAGGACGAATGGTTGGACGTAAAGGACAAGGAAGGTCACCTCGAGATATTGTTGTGCACGCAGACCTCGTTCGGCTCGCGGACAGCGAAATCAGCATCGGGACTTGTTCGGTTCGATCAAGCACACGTCGACAAATTTGGGGTTGGACTTGAAATTTCCGGGCTCATCCAGACACACATATGCGCTCGCCCAGTCTCAAGTTGTCATGTCCCAGGTGCGTCGTAGAGTAGATCTTTCACCAGTTCATTGATTTTGTTGGGTAGAATGACCAGCCTCATCTCTCCTTGCTTTCCCTGTCCATCGCTGCTGCGAACGCAGCACCAATACCCGCTGAATTTGCAGCTCGGTCTTTGCAAGGTGGGTTGCCCCATTGTTCTTTACTTCCTTTGGATCTTGGGATCTCATATCAACGTCCTGAAACAGGTGCCACAGCGAGTACCACCAAGCACCGTCGACTCTCTTCGGCAGGGAGATCCAGGAGGAGACTGAGCGATGCCCGCGATGCTGCCACTCGACCTTTGTAAGTAGAACCACACGTACGGACGACGGGAGCCGTGGGGCAGTCACTGCGCTGTCCTTCTGTTCCTGTCCATCTCATGCACCCGTGTTGAGACTGATCCCCGCTCAGCCCGACATCTTTGCAAACGGCCTCTGCGTCCCTCGCGGCACTCTCGCTCTCCTCACCCAAGTCGGCACCGCAGGGTGCACAACCCGTTCAGGTTCCTCGGGCGATGGCCAGCAAGGGTGCATCTGAACCAGACGCTAGCGTCGACGATGACCAGCTTTCGTTTTCTCCTCCACAATCATATACCCCGCTCGCCGCCAACTCGGTCAACGTTGCTAGGTCTGCACGGAAACGGGGTACTATATTTACGTGCGAGAGTTGCTCCAAGGTGGGTTTGTTCTGTTGCATACGACAGCTTGTGTGCACCGGTGGGTTGCTAAATTTACCCGGACACGTCTTTGTGCGCCTTTTCGTCTAGGTCTACCGACACCCGTCGTGTTTGATCAAACATCGTTGGGAACATACCCCTCAATGGCGGGAGGCATCCAAGTTTGTGTTGAGTAAACACCAGCAGGTACAATTGCTCGAGGTGGGTATTCCCTTCCCTTTCCTTTTTTGCGTGGGTGGCGTATGATGGTGTCCTTGGTGCTCTTGTTCCTCTTTCCCGCCGTTTGGTTGCTTTGGCCGCTGGATGGTGAGGCTCAACCGGATTTGGTTCAGGCTGCTGCGATCCTCTCGCATCTCTCCCCTTCGTCTGCTTCTTTGCCCGAAGATCGCTCTTTATGGCCATCTTTCCTCTCGGGGGGCCTCGTCCCCCTACCCGCCTCAGTCTTGGTTGACGTTGGACAAACCCCGTCGCCAGCGACTACGACAACCATCGTCACCCCGCCACTGGCAACGGAACCGAGACCCACATCCAATGCTCATACTTCGTTCCCCATTTCGAGTTCCGTGCCTGCGAGTTCGGCGATGGACGCGTACCGCGCTGGGTCGACCGCGCCCCGGTTACACGACTATGCGATCGGTGGGGTTGGGATCACACAGGTCCGTCCTGGGATGCTGGGCGTGCCCACGGCCACGACGAACGGCAAGACTTTGCCGATGCCCGTCCCAGCACAGACCACGGCAGCAATACCGACGACGACGGAGGACGACGCGCTAAATTTACTCGCGTTGCGCGAGGCAAGCTTGCCATCCGGTTCTGTACCATGGGGATCGCCCACGTCGGGACCGTCGTCCCACTCACACTCGCGTTCGACTTCCCATGCCCACGGTCGGGGCCACGCTCATTCTCATTCTCATTCTCACTCCCACTCGCATTCGTTGTCGTTCTCACATGCGTCCAAGGAGCGGGAACGCCGTCGATCGAACGCGTACGAGTATACGTTCGCGGCGGAATCCCGCTCCGGGTCTGGATTCGGGTCCGAATACACATTTGGGCCCAGGTATCCACACGCCGATGCGAGCGGCATATGGTCCCTTCCGAGCTCGTCCGTCCGGTCCAAATCGGGGTCGTCTGGCTCACGGTCGAGGTCGCAGTCGGTGTCGGAGAGTCGGAGCGATGAGGATGAGGGTGGGGATGGGGATGGGGTGGGTGTGTATGTGGACCTGGACGTGGGGTTGGATGGGGATAAAGATGGGGGTGTGGGGCTTGGTCTGAAGGATGGAGCGTATGGGTCACGCGTATGCAAGTGGAAGGGCGGCAACGAGGGCGAGATGACGACCTTTGGTGTGCACGAGGAGGACGCGGAGGATGGGATGCGAAAGAGGACGGCGCAGAGGTGGGACGGGATGGAAATGGAAATGGAAATGGATTAGGCTGAATGTCGCTCTTTGGACGCCAGGGTCTTGGATCTCGAGGTCGGGCCATGTTGACGATCGCGTGCATGGCTCGACCATACGCCAAGGCGTTGCTTGGATTTTTTGTACTTGGGCTATTCGGGCGTACTGTGCTCTCACCCCTTGTTGTGTATGTACCAATTCTCTCTTTCTTCTCACCTTGACCAGTGGACTGGGGTGGGATAGGATGGATACAAGTTTGTATGTGTGTAGAGTGTATACTTCATCTGTGAGGTCATGTCTCCCATCGGGGAATCGCGCTCCTCATGCCATTCGTGTCGCACTGATGGTCGGATTTTGTGAAGTGAAGTGTCGTACGGATTTCTTGGACAGAGATTGCTATCTACATGGTATGGACAACGACCTCGGAGCCCGGCTGCCAGCATTGGGCACCGTGTGAGGTCGGATCCACCATCGCTCAAGTACGCAGGAGCCCGCGTGGGGTGGTGGCCGAGACACCCCCAAACTTGTCATTCTGCAGATGCGGTCGTTTGGAAAAGATGTCCGATTAGCCATCACAATCATGGTAGGAAATCCTCCGTCCATGGAACCGTTTTAAGGGGGGGGGCGATTTTGCGTTTGGCTTTTGGAATGGCGTAGCGGACTAATCGATAGGGATATACGTCATGCATCATCGCAAGCGTATGGGTCAAGTGACCTCGTTGCTGGACGTATCCAAGATCTCTCCGCCGCGAGCTCGACAAGTCCTCGCTCGTTGTCGTGCCTCGACGTCTGTTCTTTGCAAACCCAGGAGACAATTGCCAAGCACAGTGCCACAAGGATTTGTCCGTCCACTATGCATGCCGGGGTGAACGATCCTAGAATTGAATTAGAGTAACAGAGAGCAAATAATAATAAAAGAACGAGACAGCGACATATCTGCAAGACGACACGGCAGAGCAACAAAAACAGGATCGACACGACCGAGAAAGCGAGAAAGCAAAGTCATCGGGAACAGCGAGACAGCGAGACGGCAGCACAGCAATACAACAGAGCAAGGAAAACAGGAACGGCACACAAAATCGCCGAGAAAGCAGGCATGAAAGTCGTTGACGTTAGAGTGGACTGGGATGAGCATCCCAAACGTCCAATACTTCTATGCGGACGTCTTGCAAGCAGGTAATCATGGGCTGTTGAACATCGATCTCGTGGTCAGTGGCAACTCGCCTGTAACCATGATATCGTTGCTGCTGAAACAGCAGCGCCGTGAACCTCTGCTCGAGGCAAGCGATCAGCCACAAGGCACGGGTGTAATCATCCACACCCGACGTGAGCGTAGCTACATCATGCAGGAATAAGAGTCAGCGATCCCGTCAGCATGAGAGGCTCAAAGTGGTCTTACCAAGTGGGCTCAAGAGGTCATGAATCCATGGGTGTACGAAAAGTAGGCTGTGTGGCTCCCGCAATGGAAGTCGATCCGCGGTCTTGAAATGCACGTCCCCAAGCACTGAGACAGAGGCACGATAGGCCCGGAATTCGGGATCGTCGATGACGACTGTGATGCTGTTGACGGCAAAGGCAACGCATGGGAGACGAAGACGACGGCTGACAAAGGTTGGTCTGGGTAAATTCGTGATCTGTCCGTAGACCGCTAGGGCCGCCTCTCGAGACCATACGGACAACAATTCTACAGCCCGCATTCTCAAGCGGTTCACGTTACTTGATACTGTGTGGGGTGGTTGGTTGTAGACAGCAATTTCTGCAGGCAGACAGCTGTTAAACCGGGATGAACTCCCAGTCCAGGCAAGTACCGTTACGTTACCGGATCGATGGACGATTTCCTCCAAGAGCCGCCCAAGCGCGTCTTTGCCTTCCCCATACCTGGGTTGGAGGTCGCTGGCAAAAATACCAAACAATGAGTATGCGACATCTTCTTCCATCTTCGCAACCCGAGTCGAGGCCAAGCGTAGCTTCTCACGCGTTCCCAGGTCGCTCGGATGAAAAGTGTAGAGCATTTTTGGGTCGACAGAAATGGCAGCTGCCAGTTGTGCATTGATGGTGGGGGAATCTTTGTGGTTGGGATGGGGATCGTTGCGGTATGGCTTCCATCGAGAATCGTAGAAGCGGATCACGCGCGGTGCGAGAAGTTCCTGGAGCGTCCAGGCGCGTGTCATCCATACACTTTCCCGAATGTGATCAAGCTTCGACGGGCTTGCAAGGAGAGCGAGCGTGAGCGCTGATCGCTCGTACCATCCGTACATGGACATGATGGCCCTGTTCAAAACGTGGGAGTCCTTTCTATCGATACAGCACGTATCGCTCCAAGCCCACCGATACCCGCTTTCACGAACCAACTCGCAAAATCTGCGTAACTTGTCATTGGTTGGCGACTGTTCCAGGTCATCATAAACTGATTTTCCCAAGACATCGTGAAGCCCCGGTTCCTCGTAGGTCTCGTCCCATTTGTGGGAGAACATGACATATTCGAAAAAGGATTCCACTTCCCGTCGAAAACAGGCCTGATCTCCGATGTGAGAGAGAAGGTCTATGTAGATGGGGTCTACTTCGAGTGTAAGGATTTGCACGGTTTCGTGACAAAGATGACCCGTTCGAGTGTCGATGAGTACAGGGGGATGCTGTCTCCTGACCTCAGAGATTATGGTTTCTGCAACCCTTTTCTGTGAATAGTCGGTATACAGCTGGTGCTCTCCTGTGGAACAAGGTCACCCGCGAGTTCGGCACGGCATGCGGGATACATACGATAGACCTCTGGATTGGGGGAGAGCTGGATCTTTGAAAGGGCTTTGATGGCTTCGTTGTCCACAAATCCCGATGCCTGTGAGCCCGAAAGGACACGAGCAGACGAAGGAGCTCCTTCATCATCCTTTGGCTAACAGTCACAATACAGTTTAGGAGAGAAAGAGGAAGTGCTGACGCTGATGAGATAGTGCTCTGGAAGAATGTCTGAGAGATTCCAAACGGACAAGCCCTGATGCTGGGCGTTTTGGGAAACAGTTACAAGGCTATTGTTGGGAGAAATGGCGAGCGGAAAGCAGGAGGGAAGGTTGGGACCAATTTCAGCGAACGTAGTCGCATCCCAAAACCGAACGCCATCGTGCCAAGTGCCAGACACAAGAAATTTGCCGTTCTCTGACACGGTTCGGAGACCAGGAACCGGCCTACGTGTTTTTGACCCATGTGATGAATCAATGACTGCGAGCGACTCTTCTAATCCGGTAAAGATTTGTTGTTGGCCGTTGATGTTTTTCGACCAGGAAATGGCAGTGACGCGGGTGTTCAATTCGACCTTGACGCGCTGGGTGAGTTGATTGTCACGAATATCCCAGACGTATATGACGCCAGTGCTTGTACAACCAGCGAGCCGACCACCACAGTGAGAGAACCGAATAAATGAGACCCCGCCGCTTATGCCAATGCCAAGGTTCAGCGGCCCTGCAAGTCGTTGCCCTGTGGTGACGCTCCACAAGACCACGGACCCATCCCACGATCCGCTAGCAGCCCTTGACGAGTCTATTGACACGTCGAGCGCGGAGACTTTGCGAACGTGGCCATCATTCGTCTCAATGGTTTGGGATCGGCTCTCGGCGCAGAAGAACCTTAATTTCCCATCGGGACACCCAAGGACGATCCACTTCCCATCCTTTGAAACAGCCGCCACACACGCAGCCTTCTTCCACGAGCCCTCTCCGCAGTCACCCCGTACTTGTAGCAGTGTCGCGAGCCCGAATTTGGTCACATGTACCGCCCGCTCCCCATCGGGGAAAAATGCCAGAGAGAGCGTCTGGTCATAGGTCTTCAATTCTCGCGGCGTATGTGCATGAGCTTTGTGGATGGTTATAAAACCGATTTGAAAGCTCTCGGTACCGACCCCATACCTTGCCTCGTTCGTGACATCGCAAACCAGACACAGCAGACCAGCCGCGAAACGCTGAGCGAGCAAATTCAAGGTGAGATAATGAATGGTTGGGTTGAGCAACGTGTCTACCTCGAGGTTCCCAGCTTGGATATTTATATACATTGCTTGAGCGTCTACTAGAGGGGAGTTACGCCGTACAGTGGTACCTTGAACCAATCAGAACCACTGTTTAACACTCAAACATTGAGTCTTCGGGGCCTCGGCGCGCCGTGTGTTCTGATCGTCTTCTGTGGGGTCAGCACGAGGCCAGGTTTTCAAACTAATACCCTATCATCACCTTTTCGGCAAGGGATGTAGGTACATCTTCTTCGGCGTGCGACCCCTAAAGGCTGACGAGATCTCCTGCGGTCGCTCGTGTTGAGTGTGCCTCCAGGCGAGAGCGCCCTTTGGTCGTTTTCCGCGTCGATCGTTTCCTTGCAGTTCAACGGGCCTCTTTGGTATATTCCCTTTTTCTGTTCCGCATAACCCGGCAAAGTGCGGTTTGCAAACTGTCTGTGTAGTCAGATCTACCCCGAAGGAAATGAACACGAGTAGCGACAGGATTCAGCGGTGGCAGTTTAAAGATGGGGAAGTCGTTCCGGTATGGTATTGATTACCTTTTTTTTCTATCTCGCGGGATCGACATTGCTACCGTCCAACGCAGAAATGTACGAGGGCTCGATGGGCATGTAAGACACAGACAAGGTGGGTACAATGGACTCGTTGATAAATTGGGACTGACCACATCGGGCCCATCAAAACTGAAAGCGCCTCGCGCTCGAACATCAGTGGAATCCAGACTCCTCTATCATGACAAGAAGACGATCGATTTGTGAATGGTGCTTCAGCTGTTTCTATGTCTTCCTCACTCCTAGGTTCGTTTCCGACAGAGATCATTGTGACGTAGATGCAGTATAGCAATGTACACACATCCTCCCCACTCAGTTCCGTGAAGGATTTGATAACAAACCATGAGATTCAGTACCGGCGACTTCCGATGCAGCGAATCCTGTGATGATGGCTTATTGCCAGGTACTGTAACTGTTTTCCAGGCTCCGACGATGTTCGGGCTAAATCACACGGTGACACCAGTGGCGTCCACGACTTGAATAGAAATTCTCGGGTAACCTGAAGTAACGTTGCCACTCGGTCAGGACGCTCATACAGCATGAAATACCGCCCTATAATATGATCTATTCGGAACGCTCCATGTACTGGAGCATGCTAATTGCACGCAGTATGGCACGAGTCGGTCCGATGGGAATCATACGCTTGGTCTTGAACCTGGTTTCGGGGCAAGGTTACCCTTGGCAACTAGGGACGATTCAGTTGGTTGGCTTGCCTGGCAGGGAAACGCCAAAACACAAGGTGCATGTAACCATATCGAGACCAAGGATATGGGTCTGTGAGCTAGCATCGTCCCGTCAATCATCCCTTTTTCTGAGTCTGTCTCGGAACTCAGGACTGTACGAGTAGGATGCCGTCGACAAACACTGGTGCGTCCAACTCACGGGTCATTGCGTTGAATGCTGACGACTTAGTAAGACCCAACAACTTTACTCGAGGCTGGTCGATCTGATGAGGTATGGGCGGTCGCGTTCCACCCTGACGGAAGGCAACTCTTGGGTGGGAGTAGCGACGGAGTTCGACGATGGCAACTCGAAGACGGAAAGGAGGTCGGAAAACAGATGGGACTGGACGTGAACGCCATTGCCATGTCAAGGGACCACAAATGGATTGTGTGCGGAACCACACGAGGTGCAGGCGTATGGGATGCAGAGATGCATACGAAGATTATCAGCGTGGATGACGAAAACGAGGTATACGAGCTGGACATCTCGGCGGATTCGACAAGCTTTGCGACTGGATCCGGTGTGGACAGCAACACATTAAGCATTTGGAACATTGCGACTGGACACAGACTTGTAGGCCCGCTTCAAAACGAGGAGGACCTTAACGGAATCAAATTCTCACCAGGCGGTGGACACATTGCCACTTCCTGTACTCAAGGTCCAATCTGCATTTTCGACAGTCGCAGTGGCGAGAGGCTCATCGCCATCAGCACTACCACACCCTCAGGATGGCCGATCAATCGATTCGCATGGTCAAACGATGGCCAGGAAATTTTTGCGGTGTCAAAGGACAGGAGGATCAAGTCATTTTCTGTGCTCACAGGGCTTCAACTCGTCGAATCGCCAGTTCTCGGAAGCATCAACTCGATGACGTTGGCAAGTAGTGGCAGATTCGTTACCACAGTGGCACTCAATACCGTATCTTTCCTTGATGCATCAACTCTCTCCTTGGTTGGCCCTCTCATCGAGGATAATGCGCGTATATACTCAGTTGCCATCTCTCCGGATGGTACTCATCTGGCGACTGGACGAGCTGACGGAAAAATTGCTGTGCGCTTTCTCGGTCGTCTTCTTCCTGACGCTTACGGCCCTTTTCATGTAAGCGTTCGTCTATGCTTGATAGTATTAGTCCCTCTCTGATGCACCATGTCAGACCACCCCTCACGGCAAGGAACAACTAAATGAGTGGCCTGTGACCTCGTGTAGGGATGATGGTAAACCAGTTGACTCTGAATCGGTAGCAGTTCACTGTTCCATCGTCAGGGTGGGATATGCTGACTTGCAGCTGGGTACATAGCGTCAAACTGAACCTGGAAAGACAAGTCCAGTCGGGTGTGAAAGCCACGGCAGAGTCGACGAGAGTGACCTTCTCGAGGTATTCGTTTTGTTTTCTCTTTGAAGCAATTTCTCACGATTGCAAAGGTGCCATCCTGCCCACCTCCTCTTCAATCCGACTATGATGAGGTCGGTGATTACTGTATTATGGTCTCGGCTTCTATCTGTGCTGATGCTACTACAGCCGCCGTCCCCAGTCTCCTCTGTCCTCGAAGATGACGCACCGCCACGTCACGCATCTGATTCTGTGCTAATGACATATTCTCCAAAACCATTGCAGGAGGAGAATATAGATACTGAGAAGTTACCTCGGGCACTTCCAAAGGTCAAAAGATGGGTGGAAGCGAGGATCCGGAAGGGTAGCAAGAATCCAGTTTCGTACAAGCCCAGCCAAATCCCCACAAACTCGAATCAACCTACCGATCATCGATTACCTTCCCGGCCACTGGCAAGTGTGGGCATCACAAATGAGTGTCCGTCATGGATGGCGGCGGGTAAACGTGAGAGAGTGAGTACTCTTGGTGAGTGGTTGGATACGTACTCACATTTCTCTTAGCGGACAGTCGCGAAACATGGTGGAAAACGCAGGGTTCGTTGTCCTCCCAGTTTGTATACATGGGCTCACGGGATCTGACGTTACATGTTACAGGCTAAATCAATTCATTCACATGCCAAGGCTGCTGATCTTGGCAACCCGGATATAAGTAGTGATAGTGGAGTACGCTCCAGGCATCTCAAGGAACCAAGGCTTGTGCGTCTTCTTCCGAGTATTGTGTCGTGTGGCGACGGCTCATTTTCTACCAGTTACAAGCAGTCAACGATCCATCTGATCCCTTCGCCGCGGGGGTTCACCTCACGGTACGTGTAGTTTACTTGTGTTATGCTGTCATACTCACGATGAAACAATGTAGCGAGAGTCAGGTAAAGCTACCCTTCATGGCAGGTTTTCAGATACATTTCCCGCATGGATGTGTTGTGGTTTGGGTACTAAAAATGGGATGTGCTTGTCTGAGTGATTCGATCGTGTACCTTGGGGGTACCTGCACACAATTATGAACCTTGAGTACGTCTGTGACACGGTAGTGTGAGTTGCGGTACGCTGATGCTGGCGGTGTATGCATGGAACTCAGAAAGCTGGTGATCACTGGCGGCCGTGCGCAATGCACGACTGTCAATGGAGTGCGAACGCAGAACAATGGCATGGCTGCCGTAGTGTCAACTAATTGGGCTTATTTGCTGCTCATTCGGCTAGTCAATTGGCGTCGTGCAGTCATGCACCTCAGAGTCAGTATCCCACAACGACACTGTGGCTATCACAAGGTGCACATCCAGGGCATTAGACCGTCATCAGACACCCTCGAAAGACTCGGCGCTGAAGGGATCAACACCACGTACGTCTCTTCAGACGGACAGGTCGCGCTACTATGGACGACTTGAACAATATGGTTCAAACCCAGTCCAAAGTTTCCACCAACCCCTTCTTCGGGTCCGGCTAAACCCAGTTTGAGAAACACCCCTCCAACACTCGGTGCTTCTTCAGAAAAACTGAAGCGGGTCCTGCGTGTGTTCTTTAAAAGTACGTCATATTGTCGGGTATCTATATATCATTCCTTTATTAGCTATACAGACGACTAAACGATGTATATACAATCGCGTCTTGCATCGCATGCAGGATGCAAGCGACATGCGTGCGTTCTTTGCGTAGATCGCTACATCCTACACTGGCCGACATCTTATTTTCGCTTCTCCGATGCTGCTTGTTATGATCCTCTCCCAGAATCGAGGCCTAGATGTTCACTCATCACGAGGCCGTTTGTTCAGCAAACTTTTAACTTTCTCAGAGCCAAATCCTAAGTGCAGTCCATCAGCCCCCAGTCTTGTACGCTTCAGTGTCCACACGAACGCACCTTTTCGATCAAGCTCTTTGCAATGGGATGAAACGCCTCCTTGTACTCCTCGTACGTCCTCACCGCCAACTCCCGATCAACATCAGCCACCGCCCTAAACACCGGCCGACAAAACTTCATGCGGCCCTTGACCGCGCCGGTGTCGTCGGCGCCGACGACCCAGCGGGCAGCATGGGGTGCGTATGCCTGCGCAGCGCTCGACGGTGCATTACCGTCTGGCCCGGACCCAGACCGGAATCGGAGTGCGACTTGGTAAAACCGGAGGCGGAGTTCGGCATTCTGTGTGTGAGAGAGGCTGTACGTCGAGCCGAGGTGGTCGATGTGCGTGTGCGGAAGGGGCCCGATCTGATCAGACTGGAGGCGCTCGAGGAAGACGACTGAGGAGCAAAGTAAGAGATCTTAGATCGACCACGCCGCCAATGTAAGGGGGGAACCCACTGATCTGATTCGTATCCATCCCCGCCACGTCCCCCGGCCCAAAATCCAACTCGGATACATCCTGTGCGCGTGCAGCATCCCACCTGTCGGCAAGCGCGTACGATGCGCGGGCGAGAGTCGTGTCGTATTCGACTGGCGCAGGGAGCGTCAGGCCCTCACCAACGAGCCATTCCTGTCGGACACCCATTGACGTTGGTCAGGTCCCCCACAGGGCAGAGCAGAAAGGAACGTACGTCCCACTGGACCCCCTCGAGCGCCCTGCTCGCCCTCTTGTCTTCCTTGAAATACCCCACCAAATCCTCCTTCCACTGTTCCGTCGTGATACTCTCTCCCATAAACCTCTCCACATAATGCCTCACATACGGCAAAAACACGTCCAATCCGCCCAACGTCCTTTCTGTTCCCCCTCGCCACGTCACTTTGTTATCATTTGTGGGTGCACATGGGCGACCCACCGAGATACAACAAAAAATTCGCCCCCTTTTCATATGGTACATCGCCATATGCCTCGTCCGGGTCCTCGCCCCGCTCGAATGTGATTTGCAATCGTTGGTATCGCGGCATGTCCGCATACCGCGCCAAATCATCGTCGAGGGCCTTGCGTCCGATCAGGTATGAAAACCCACGGTGTGCGGGGGTGTGCAGGCGCGCTTGAAGGACGCGCTCGATGTAGGTCGTCCAGCCTTCGTTGAGCCAAAAGTGGCCTGCGTTGGCGTGTCTGGAAAGTTTTGAGGGCGAGTTGGGAGGGCAGAAGAGGAGAGGGACAAACGTGACTCCGTTTCCGAACCAGGAATGGGTGATTTCGTGCACGACAACGTCAACGAGGCTTCTGTCGCCTGTGAGGAGTGCTATGTCACGTCAGCTTACAGCGAGCTGTCGACAGTCGAGACACCTCTCACTCGGTGTGACAAACGTCAGGCAAGCATTCTCCTACCGAACGGATGAGGGGCACGAGCGATCGCACACACGTTATCCAGGACATACCATCCCTCCATACGGAAACGCAGGCGGCAACACCAACAAATCATACACCCCAAACCTATACTCGGTTGTGATGTCCTCCTCTGCTGCCAAGAACCTACCCGTGTCGGATCACTCATGCCTGAACACTTCGGACCCCATTTTGCGCGAATAAACTCACTCGGGTGCATCTTCGTTGAACTCGTACCACGCCGCATCGATGAGCTCTGGTTCTGCCCACACCCCGCTCGTCCATGTCTTTCCCTCGGGCACGCGGAACGCGCGGTAGACCACGTTGCCAGAGGCGATGGCGAGGAGGTACGGCGGGATAGGGACCGGCTGCACATCCGCATAATTAGCTTGGCGCGTTCGGGACGCATACACTGGCGGATACGTACCTGGTTGTATTCGTACGTCACTGGATTCTTGCCAAGGTCGTCTGGGCCTGGAAATTGGTCGAGAGAGGGAGCGGTGCGGATCGCAGACATGAGCACGGGTTGGACGGACGTGACGTGTGCAGTATATCTCTAACAAAAGCATGGCACGTACACGCGAGCGAGAACGAGAAAGTGAACAGTGTCCGAGTTAGGTCAATCTACAGCGAAATGAATGACTCGAGAAAGAGCACATACGATCTTGACTGAAGGCGTGTCTATGCAATCATGTCAATATATCAATTGAGCAACCAACGAGACACCAGGTTCAAGTCTGATAAGGACTGGGACTCACGTACCTTGGATAGGGACCAGCGCACGCGCATAGATAGGCTGACACTGGCTGAACAGATATGGGTGTCTCTTTCCCTGCGTCTGTCTGTCGGAGTCAAACAGGCGGAATGAGAATGTGGGACGGAACGTGCTCAGGACCGGCAAATCGTGGGTCGTATGACCCAGACACGTGCGAACGCGACGGGATACGAGGTGGGGGTGAGGCTTACTGAGGGTCTAACCACTGCAGGGCCTTGCTCTCCCTGGTCTTGTACGTCACCCTTACGCTGACCCTTCCTCTGCGTGTGTTCGTGGTATCTGGGCTGACTCTGCAGCCGAGGGGAACGCTCAGCGCAGAGCCCATCACGGGGTGTACTTTGCCAATCGAGAACTGTGATGGGGTGTGTTGGTATCCACGTTTGGGTTGACAAACACGGGGAGAGAGGGGGAATCATGGTGAACGCACCTGGACGCTCTCCCAAACCGTCCCTTCTCCAATCTTCACTTGGACGCATTCCACTTCCAGATCCGACGTGTCGAACCTGTATGATCATCCCAGATCGCAGTCCGATCACGATTCACATCACGCGTCAATTCATTGGCTCATCTATTCAGCACATCACATGTCGGAAAAGCATAGGCGACGTACACGACCTTGTCCACGCCATCCGTGAGTACTCTCAATTGATGCACCACCGTGCCCGAGATTGTCTGCGTCTCGAAATCGACGCGCCAGTCAAGCGCAACGTCCGTCGTCGCGATCGCGTCATAGTTTGACTGCGTCGTCGGATCAGACATGATCCAAGCCAAATCACCCGTGCTGCTGGTGATAAGGAGGAAGGTAGCTACGATCCTTTTATGTAAAATTGATAACGTAAGATGAACCCTGCACACTCACCCTTCTTATTTCCGGGGCCAAAGACCTGTTTTCTGTTTTCTGTGTGGATGAACCGTCTCAAGAGGGTGAGGGTAACTGGAGGGCGTCGCACAATTGGAGAAGATGAACCAAAAATCCAACTCATCGGCAGAGTCTCGCCTTTCACTCTTGCACCCATGCGATGGAATGCCAGCAACTTGTCTCTGGAGATCCGCGTGCATATGAGACTGATTGCATTGTGTGTTGATGGTATTGTTGGTCCCTGCACAAGGGAAAGCATTTCATGTTACACTTGTACAACATCCTGCGACGTCCTGGCATGCTATGCCGCTCTGTTTGGCACACAACCACCACATATATAGCTCGGACGTATCTCGTAGAGTGGTAGTCGCCCCTTGTACCCGTATCTCATAGTCCCCATATAGAGCGTGGTCTTGTTCCGTCGTCTCCTCCCCTCAGTGTCGCTCGCCATAAGCCACAGCAGGTGTTCCACGTCCGTTTGTGTTCTTATTTCTTGTCTCGCATCACGACGAAACAAACTCGTCACGTATCCGACCCACACTCGACCGCTCCATTCGTTGGACGAAAGAAGGCCACGTCGATGTTTAGATGTCCGGCGGACAATGAATAAACTCCAAACTTTTCGGAACATCCCGTACTCTCTTCCCTCATCCCTCGTAAACACTCGCCGGCCGTCTCGAAGACCAGGGTCCCTACTCCCTACGACCGTCATCCTTACCGCATTCCATGCCATTCTCTCGCTTACACAAGGCATTCAAGATGGCCACACGCCGTGGACGTGCCTGGACGTGCTCATCCTCTGTTGCATGGCTGCATTCGCTACCACTGACATATGTCTGGCCCAGGCAGATGTCAGCGGCAACGAATGGCCACTGTACAACCGCACTCGCACAGGGACCCAAGCCCGTAGGGCACGTCCAGACCCCCGCGTTCCCGAACGACTACTCGCGCCATTCCATGAGCCTCTTCTTTCACAATCGCATTCGTGGACAACAATGACTCGCGATTAGCGTCGGTGATGTCGTCTGCGAGAGAGTAGAGACGGTCGCGTTTGGACGGGACCGTTGCCAAGGGCGACGTCGAGGCCATCTTTGGCGAGACGGCGGGTGATTGTGTAGGTGGATCCCGTAATGGGAGCGACGATTTCCTGTACCAAATGGATGGATGTCAATGCGCTAAATTTGGGTCAACGCTCGCGTTGATGGACAAGCTGACGCGACAATCGATGCAACTGGGTCCTCTATGCGTGTTATTAAAACGGACACATCGAACATGAGATTGGGTAGTATGCAAATGTACGGCCACCACGATCGTTCTTCAAATAACTTGGATGTGTGAACGCAAGGCTGACGTCTACGCACACGTACTTTACCCTTCCGACTCTTCCGATCCCATGGAATCGCAATATACCTACCAAGGAGGAAAAGAGTGGCATCTCCCTCAGATACTGTGCTCTGGATGATCCGAGGGCGCTCAATCCAGAAACATCGTCACCGCGGTGCACGCGGATCCTCGACGTCTGTCTCGATCATGATCTCTGACACAGGCTCTGACTGTACTCATTCCTCACCTTTTCCGGAATTTTTGACAAATGAACCGTGAAATTCGACGCCTGATAGCAAGGGAGTACCCACCGGCAACTGAACCAAATACGCCGTCGACATCAAACACGCCGCAACGATAAGCACCATCTTCAAGCTCGCCACGTACACATCCCGCGTCGTACGCTGGAGTGGGCCAGGGAGAACGGTAACGACGCTGACGGAATGTCGAACGTCCGTGATGGTCCCGAGGGGAAAAAGGAAAGGGATGTGGGCACTAGGAGTTTATAACACTTTCATCAATGTCTGGCGAAACGAACGACTCGGAGAAAGGGCTGTACGGTCTTGACTGAAGGCGTGTCTACCAAATCACATCAATCCATTGACCAGCCGACGAGACGCCGGGCTCCAAGTCGGATGAGGACTGGAATTTAACGTACCTTGATGGAGACTAGCGCACGCGCATAGATAGGCTGACACTTGCTGAACAGATACGGGTGTCTCTTTTCCTGCGTCTGTCTATTGAAGCCAAACAGGTGGAATGAGAATGTGTGAGCCGGTACGTGCCAATCGGAATCAGCAATTTGTGTTATATGGCCCAGACGCGCACAGGTGCAACGGAATATGAGGTAGAGACGAGGCTTACTGAGGGTCCAACCACTACAGAGACCTCCTCTCCCTGGTCTTGTACGTCATCCTGACACTAACCTTTCTTCTGCGCGTGTTCGTCGTACCCGGGCCGACGACGCGGCCATGGGTAACGCTCAGCACAGAGCCCATCACGGGGTGTGCTTTGCCGATTGAGAACCGTAACAGGATGTATTGGGATCAACGTTTAGGTTGACAAACACGGGGAGAGAAGAGACATCGCCAACGCACCTGGACGCCCTCCCAAACCGTCCCCTTCCCAATCTCTACTTTGACGCATTCCACCTCCAGATCCGACGTGTCAAATCAACATGGTCGTCCCAGATCGCAGTCCGATCACGATTCACATCACGCGTTGATTCATTGGCTCATTCGTTCAGTACATCGCGTGTCGGAAAGAGAAATGACGTACGCGACCTTGTCTACGACTTCTATGGGCACCCCCGATTGATGTACCACTGCGTCCGAAATCGTGTGGATCGTTGGACCAGACATGACCCAGGCCAAGCTACCTTCGCTGCTGGTGATGAGAAGGAGTGGGGCACCACGATCAAGGCAGTGACCTTTTTATGATAAACCGATAACGTGGGATAAACGTCGCATATTTCCTCCCTCCTAATTCGCACCGCGGCAGCCCCGATAGGGTTCGCACCGGGGTGAATATTGGCAAAAGGAATGTTCGGCACGAAAGGCGAGAGCATACTGGATACGAGTCGGGAAAATGAGGTTGTCAAACTGTTCAAGTCAACCTGCGGCGTTGGTCAAGGCACAGTGTGGATCCGCGAGTTGAGTAACTCCTGTCAATCAGAATTTCAAGACATGGTGACGGTGCGTACAAAATGGTGAAGGAGACAATATGAGAACGCGACATGCACTCGATCCCTCCATGTCTCGACAGTACGACCCACATGGTACTGGAGCTCTGCTGCGTTACATTTCATCCTAATGTGGGCATCTGAACGTACCGCTGGCATTGACAATGCATAAGCATGAGGGGAACTATTCGAACCTCAGAGACGTACATATTTGAGATGAGTCAGATGTCCATTTGAGGGGGGCCGCAAAAACGCGGGGTCTATCAAATGAGTGGGAGCATGACGTAGTTCGAGTCGACCCCCATCTTGTAGAAAGCATTCTGCCAGGGAATGAGTACCACCCGGAAGCGTGCAAACATACACTTGCTTCGTCTGCGAGATGGCGCAAGTGTGTCTGATGAGTGGATGCGCTTATTATGAACCAAGCTTGCAACCGAGATATGGGAGGAGTCACGGATCTCAATGAGAGACAGGGCGATTCCGTCAATGCCGACCAATTCCCTCGTAGGGTCCGAGTAAGAGTAAACGCCTGGAACCTATTTTGGGAATAAGCAAAACGTGTTCGAGACTGATGTAGTAAAACATTGCGTACTACGACAACACGCATACTTTTCGGTTTTTCGGTTGCGAAGCTTCACGATAGATACCATCTGAGCGATGTCATCGACAGGGACCGGTGCGTAGCAGCCTCGAGAAGCAATGTATCGAATACTGAGCATCCAATAAGACCCCATCATGATACTTGACCCCGGTCCGAACGGAACGACGGTATGCGCAGCTGCCTTCCACCCTGACGGCAAGCGTCTTTGCGGTGGGTATCGGGATGGGATTCGGCAGTGGCAACTTGAAGATGGCCAGGAAATCGGAAGACAAGCGGGAATGGATGTGGACGTCTTGCGTGTGTCAGAGGACGACAAATGGGTCGTCTGCGCGACTACGCAGGGCGCAGGCGTGTGGGATGCGGAGTTGCAAGCAAAGGTTATCGACGTGGAGAACGGACAGTGGGTAACTGCACTTGACGTGTCAGGAGACTGCACGAGGATTGCGACCATCACTGCGCAATACGGCGGGAAAGCAAGTATCTGGAACATTACGACAGGAGAAAGACTCGTCGGCCCGATTCAATACGACAATGGCCACAACGGGGTCAAGTTTTCTCCGAATGGTGCCCACATTGCAATCACCAGCACTGATGGCCCACTCCGTGTTTTTGATAGCCATAGCGGTGAAGAGATTTTCACCGTCAAGAGTGTAGGAGCACAGTCGAGCTGGCCCAACAGTCGACTTGCATGGTCAAAAGATGGCCAGCGAATCTTTGCAGCATTGGATGACAAGAAAATCGGGTCGTTCGCTGTGTCCACTGGGTTGCAGGTTGCAGAGTCACCACCGCTTGACGTGAACACTACTATGGTCCTGGCAAGCAACGGCAAATTCATTGTTACCTTGGGACCCAAAGTTTCCATCTTATTCCTGGATGCGTCAACCCTCACCCAGATCGGCGCTCCCATCGGGGGCGGCGGTGCACGTATATACTCGCTTTCCCTCTCCCTAGATGACAGCCTTCTAGCATCTGGACAGGGTGACGGGAAAATTGCCGTGCGTGACCTCCTCCATATCCTTCCCATCTCATATGGCCCTTTCCGTGTAAGTATTGTACACGATGGACAAGTGCCATTCTGTCTATCATATTGACACACTATGTTAGGCATCCAGTCGCATCAAAGAACATCCAGACGAGCAACCTGCGGGCTCTGGTAGCCGTAATAGCACTTCATCTGATCCTAATGTAGGAGTCTGCAATCCTTACGCTTACTTGCCAACACGAGTCATGCTGACGCCCTCGCTCAGAAGGAAACTAAGAAGCCGAACGATCTTCTCGAGGTATCCGTTCGTTCTGCTCTCCGAAGTAAATTCTCACGATTGGATAGGTCGAGGTACCTTCGGGTGCACCTCCCTCTCGATTTAATTATGATTGCGATGAGGTTGGTGATCGCTACGGTATCTCTTTTATCGGTATTGATACTACTAGAGCCGCTCTCACTGACGTCGTCTGTCAACCGTGCAGCGCCACCTGGGGCATCGCACGGCACATCAAGGACGTATTCATTATCTCTCGGCCTTCCAAGGGTTAAAGAGTGGGTACATATGAAGATCAAGAAGACTAACAAGGATCCGGCATCGCGTGAGCCCGACCCAGTCCCTAGGAAGTCATGTCAGCCCACCCATCGTCCATCTCCGCCACAGTCGCCAGAAAGGGTGGAAATTACGGACGAGCCTGGTACCTCTTGGATAGCGGAAGGTCGACGTAAGCGGGCAGGTGTCCTTTCTTTGTGGACATTCGGATACACCACATCTAACAGCTGAATTTTAGCGGACAGTCGTGAGATACATTGGTAACAACAAGGTTCGTCGTCCCGGAATCCTCTGATCTGCATGCAATGATTCATTACACGTTGCAGCGGAAAAAACAACGCGCCAAGGCCGGTCGCCCTAGCAACCCCGCCGGACAAGCCCCTCCGGATCCAAGACGAACTGTCCAAGTGCGTCCCTTTTCTTACCATACCACAACAGCTCATTTCCTGTTAGGCACAAGACGCAAACGATCCGTCCCATCTGCCCATGGAAGGGATCCGTCTCACGGTACGTCTAGTTTCCTTATGCCTGTGTTGGGCCACTCACATTGGATCGCATCAGCGGGAACCGGGCAAAGCTGTGCTCAGGTTTGCGATACCGTTTCCTACATGGATGTGTTGTTACGCGGGCGCTGCGGATGGGACACATTCATCCGGGTAACCTAATCCAATTTCGTGTAGATACTACGCTGGATAGTAAGCACATCCGGGTGCGTAGAAGCCCACTTTGTATTGGTATTTTGAATCCGCGAATGAAAACGGCCTGGTTCGGAATACCTGAATCAATATAAGGGCCAACATGCCGGTCCAAAGCACGTGTAGTGTCCCAGTTATACGTTGGTGTAGAACTATTCCCCTCTATCAGTTTGAATTGGGCCGGATAGCGGTCGTTTCCCGCGGCATCTTCCAATACCGCGACAGACCAAGAGCGTGTCTCATAAGCTTCAATAATCTAACAGAGGGAATCTGGCTGATGGGGCGGTTTATAGCGTAATCACACCACTCCGCATCATATTGACTGGCTTCAATGCTCCAGGAAGAGACCGTCATTCAAGAGGCTGTATCGTTCAGCGCCCTTGGGAAAGATGAGGATTGCGTGCTCACTGGAGAATAGGTTGAATCTATATGTGAGAGCGCTAGCTCCGTCACTGATAAAACCTTTGATGTAATTAGATGGTATCGTTCCCTTAGCGACAAAAAATTCACCTTTGTGAAGCGTGACTTGAAGGTTTGGCGGTCCCAACCCGCGTCACGGAAGAAGATAAGATGGTACGGAGGGGATTCTCTGCATTTGGAATGGTCCTGATGTCTAATTCGCTTGGATTGATGCAGGTAAAGCACTAGGGGACATTATAGCGATGATGGAAAGGATGGCCCCGAGGTAAGCACATGTTGAAAAAGACGTCAAAACCGCCGTGACATCGGGAATGACGACACCGACATCACCAATTCTGAGACCATTCAGACGTTCCACCAATAGCTCGTTGCTGGGTGCCGGAGTCCATAGAGGATAACTAGGAAGAGACAACAATGACCGTGCGTATACGTCCTAGGAAGATCGAGACATGATGCCATCCCGTAGTGCGAAACCACAACTAGGAGTCGAGGCTGACGGTTATGTAAACTCGTCAGTAGACATGCCGGTACACATTAAGCTGTGAGTGTTTGAGTGTTTGGTCTGTACTCTGCTGTGTGGCCCATGATTATTTCCTTCACTTGACTCGGTTCTGGTTAGTCCAGCCTACAGTCAGGTTGTGGGTATGTACGGAGTCGGATTTAGTGTTTCAGCGGCTCGACTTAGCAAGTCGCAGCCACCGGCGGGGAGAGAATTGTCGCCAAGTTCAACACGATTGGAACGGCCTGATTATCATCAGACTCTCCCTCAATGACAAGCATGTCGCCACAAGTTGTTGATACGAGCGAAAATTTGAAGCACCAAGTTGGATACAGAGCGCCTATAACCTATATTGAGAAAAGACAATGTCCTCGAAGCTTGCACGCCGTTCCATCACGAACAAAAAAGCTCCTTTTCTCACTCTTCTCACAGGCAGCTCTTGATCTCGGATCCCCGGATAAAGATGTCGCTGGAAAAGACCGGTGCGTACCACGCACACCGGAATTCTGAGCAATTCTTTTGAAAGCTGATATTCCTGCAAGACCCGACCGTTGTACTCGACACCGGTGACTCTCGCCGGGATATGTGGGCAGTCGCGTTCCATTCCGACGGAAAACATGTTTTTGGCGGGGATAGCAACGGGATTCGACGGTGGCAGCTCGAAGGTGCTCAAGAAGTTGGAATGCAATCGGGAATGAACACGAAAGCAATTTGTGCGTCTAGAAATCAGAAATGGATTTGTGTGCGGGGTTCAAGGTGGCCGGCCAGGAGCAAGTGTCTGGGACGCGGAATTGCAAAAAAAAACCGTCGACGTAGAGCACGCAAACGGTGTGATAGCAGTCGACATCTCCACAGATTCCACCCGGTTTGCCACTGTTACCGAAAGGCTCAAGAGCAAAGCAAGCATATGGAGCATTACCACTGGGAAGAGGATCGTCGGCCCAATCCAATACGACGGGAATGGCCTAATTGCAATCAAATTCTCCCCCGATGACAAGCATGTCGCCACTTGTTGCTATGAGGGCCCAATCCACGTTTTCGACAGCGACAATGGCAACAACCTCTTAACTATTGACATTACCACGCCCCCAGGATGGCCAATTGGCGCTCGGCTTGCATGGTCAAACGATAGTCAGCAAGTTTATGCCGTATCAAACGACCGGAAAGTCAAGTCGTATGCCGTCTCCACCGGGTTTCTACTCATCGAATCACCCGTCCTCGGGAGTGTCAACCCGATCGTTGCAGCAAGTAATGACAAATTCATGATTGTCATCGCGTCGGATTCTATCTTCTTCTTGGACGCTTCGAACCTCAGTCAGATAGGTTCTGCTGTCCGAGAGAGCGCAGGGATCATGTCAGTTGCCCTCTCCCCAGATGCTAGTCATCTAGCAACTGGACTCGGTAACGGAAAAATCACCGTGCGTGACCTTCGTCATATCCTTCCCGCCTCCTATGGCCCCTTCTGTGTAAGTATATTCACGATGGACAAGCGCGATTTTACCTACCATATCAACACACTGTTAGACATCTAGCCGTGATGAAGAACATCCGAACGAGCGGCTTGCGAGCTCCAGTGGCCATGGTCACACTTCACTTGATCCTAATCTGGTAGGAGTATTTACCCTTACTTACCAACGTGAGCCATGCTGACTTCCTTGTTCAGAGAGAAACCAAGAGGTCGAGCGATCTCGAAGTATCCATTCCTTCTACTCTCTTCCAACGCAAACTCTCATGATTGTATAGCTCGAGGTACCATCGGGCGCCTCTGCCCCTCGATTTAATTATGATTGCGATGAGGTCAGTGGCGATTTCGATATTCTCTTTCATTTATGTTGACACTGCTGGAGGTGCCTCCCCCGACGTCTTCTGCCAACTGCGCACTGCCACCCGGGACATCGCATGCAACATCAAAAGTGCATCCGTTACCTCGCAACTTTGCACAAGTTAAGGGATGGGTACACGCGAGGATCAAGAAGAGTCATAAGGACCCTGCGTCGCATGAGCCCGACCAAGTCACTGGGAAGTCGAGTCCGCCTGCCCAGCGTCGATCTCCTTCGCAGCTTCCGGAAAGAGTGGACACCACGAATGAGGGTTCCCCCCGAATGGTGGAAGGCCGACGTAAACGAGTAAGTGTCCTTTTATGGATAATGGGATGCGGTACATTTGACATATCATCTCAGCGAACGGTCGTGAGATATATTGGTAACAACAGGGTTCATCGTTCCCAAATCCTTCAGTTTGCATGAAAGGATTAACGAGACGGTGTAAAAGAAAAAGCCCGCCAAGGCAACTCGCCCTAGTAACCCAAACGAAAATGCTCCTCCCACTGGGCAAGTCTCTGCAGATCCAAAACAATCCGGCCAGGTGCGCTTCCTTCCGTGTTGCTGTGTACCATACTACGACAGCTTATTTCCTACGAGGCACGGCACGCACTTGATCCACCTCATCCGTCCAGCGAAAGGGTCCGTCTTACGGTACGTGTGGTCCCCTTACACCCACGTCCGGCCGCTCACGGTGAAATCACATCAACGGGAGTCAGGCAAAACTGTCCTCAGGCTTGCCATAGCGTTTCCGACATGGATGTGTTGTCGTGCAGGTGCCGAAGAAGTGACACCTTCATCCGGGTGATTTGATCTCATTCTGCTCGAATAATACTGTATATCAAATGCATGTCGACAAGTCTGTAAAGCTTCGGGGGGTCACAAGCAACGGCTCGAGTCCTCTTCACTGCCCCATCTACGTAGAATATCCATTCCAATTTGACCTCGTTTGGTTGATTCGGGCAATGTAGTGCGGACTGAGCAACATCAGGCAAGCCGAGACGACGCTTCCTTCTTCAGGTTCGCGTTTTGACTCTGATGCTTCTATCATGGATCCGAGCACCAGCCCTTGATCAAAACCTGAGGTGGTCCACAATTTCTCATCGTTCCACTAACAGATAGTTATCGGAATGTTTGAAGGTTGGGTTTGAGACCGGGGCAAAGTGAGTACTAGCGCACGAAAAAACCTCGCGCTGCTGTTGTTCCGCTATTGGGCCATAAAAGTGTGGCGTTCCAGCAGAGAAAGTCGAACGAACGAACACCGGCAAGGACGAGCGAATGAGTTTTCCGGTTTGCAGACCCCGCACGATCTATCATACTGGGTCCCATTAAATAACGTTCACACAAACCAATCGCAGATTTTAGAAAACAAATAAATGACGTCGCACGTACACGACTACGTTTCGTTCCCGTCCCGGTGTTTCCATTCCGGTCCCCTGACGACACGCCCGTCACCGACATCCACGCCCACATCCATGCAAGTTACTATAACTCGCTCGCCAGCCTCACGCTCACTGCGTCTTTCCGGACGCAATCTTGCGCGTAGCCTGCGAGGGTGCGGAGAGAGAGCCAAGGATATCACCACCAAGGCGCCACGCGATCATCCCCGGGAACAAGAGCCAAAGTCTACCCCAAGAACACCACAGCAAATTCCACGATCATATATCGCGATCGAGATACAGAACAAGCCGTCGGAGAAGTGGGGCACGAGTAAGCTATCAGCATGCGAGAGGAAACAAAAGTAGACACATACCCGTTTGGTAATACCCAGAGGAGCAATAGGTTACCCAAATTGTTATGCCCGACTGAGCAGCCACCGCAGTAAAGCTCTTGTGACCAGTAAAGCACCGTCTTGGAAAGCGTCATGATCACGGCAGCGAACCCGACCAACGGCGCTCCAGACCAGCTGGACACGTATGCGAGATAAACGTATGTAAGGTTCAATGCCGTCTCCACCACGTTTAGAAGGGCTATGAAAGAACAGGGTTGAAATGCACATAAAACAGACTACTAAGAGACTTACACTGTGCGTTGGTGAACCCGTTGTTTTCTTCGAGGGCTTTTACTCCATACACCTGCCGCGTAACGTTGGAGCAACTGAAGTAGTCCCACACCGCGAAGGTGAACTCACGTAATCGACCTCCTGGTATAATCCGTATGGCTCCCAAATCCAGTGAAGATCTCCCCCAACCATCGAGCGCGGCCTATGTTTCGCGAGTGAGCTGGATACTGCGGAGAACGACACGTGGCACGAGGCATACCTCATAAAGCAGTACGCCGCATCCCAAATGATGACAGGCGCAGTCAAGAGAAACCAGAGGGTGATCCAGGTATAAGTTTTCGCCGCCATATCTTCTACTCCACAAAAGTGAAACAGGATGCAAAGAAAGCGAACAAAGTCAGCCCTGAACGCTACGGCATGGGAAAGGCGGGTGGGATGATTCCACCGAAAACGGAAAGTGCATAAAAAGTACGTACCACATGATTTGATCGAGTGCGCTGCCACGACTATGGCGGCGGTTTTCTCTTCTTCCCGTATTGAAAGGGCGGTTCCGTTGCACGCATCACAGCCAGCGTCATTCGAGTGGTCCTCAACATTAATGAGACCGGGTGGTCGCTTCGGGCCGTCCACTAGTCCAAATCCGGACCGCGTGGCCCGGAGGAAGCCACCTTCGGGGAGGGCATCCCATTTGGAGGCGTGAGCAGCAGAGAAGATGGACCCAAATGGGAGCTCGGACATGGTAAAGAGTGAAGACAAGCATGGTTGTGCTCGCCTAATGAATCATTGAGGTAGACATGCCGATGCAGCATGGCTTCTCCGTCGCCCGAAGCAACCACATCCAGCACAATGAACTCGTAGGACAAGAAAAGACAATAGGGCTTGTAGGAGACAACGTAAGGGCTCAGTTAATGGGAGTCATCTGTCATGATGCCGGGGAATGGTCAGACCGTTTCCGTGGCGTAATATGGCAGGCTGACGGTCTTGAAGACAATGGACATGGTTTCATGCTATTACACGCGTACAATCCGTCCCCACATGGGCAAACATCCTCTTTCACAATAGCGTACACAACAAAGTCACTGCTCGACGAATGTGAGAGTGCTCAATGTGCCCGCAAACTAGTCAGTCGTAGAGTTGCCAACGTGGCTGCGACACCCAACGAGAACGCCACGAGGAGCCTCCCGTCGAAAACCCTGACTGCTGATGACGCGACAGTTCCAACTGATTCACTCTCGATCTGCCAGTGTGGACGCGGTGTGTTGCGATCGTAAGCGTTCTTGATGGCAAGGATTGTATTGTGTGCTTGCGTTAACCCTGGGAGACCATCCAAACTAAAGGTGTTTTCGGCGGTCCACCATGCCTTGATACCGTTTGCTGCCTTTTCTGTGGGTGGGACCTGTGCCTCTGCTTGCTCTAGGTTGTCACAGAATCGTTCGAGTTGTGAGCGCTGGCCAATGAATTCGTACTGGGGAACACCAAAGCCACAGGACTGGGCAGGTTGGACGTGAGTTAGTATAGACGCGCGTAAAGGATCCAGGGTACTCACCGTAGCGACCTTGTGTATGTCAATGACGATCGCCGCCCGCGAGCCTGCTTTGCGGCTCGCGGGGGGTATGAGCACATCATACTCTGGCGTCCCAAACTCGTGCACAGTACCTGCATCACGTCGTCCGAGTCGATCCGAAATAAGCACGCTCAGCAGCAGTGGGTAGATGCAGAGGAACGTACCCGTTCCCCACATTCTCAAAATTCGCGGCACGCCTTCAAAAGCGTGGAACATGACCGTAATCCTAGCGTTTCCGGGCTCACGCATATGTGCGATGGTCTCGACGCCTTGCAAGCTCGGATCAGGGACAGAAAGAGGTAGAGCAGACGGATTCGGCAGAAGGGCTCACCGCTGCCAGTCATATCCTCATACCAAACACGGTTCTTATTCACAATGTGAAAGCTCTCGATGCATCCCTTGGGCGAGAGGTTGACGTGCCCGTTGAGCGCGGCAGTGGCGACCCAGAACATCTTTTGGTTCACGATCCATTCGAGATGCTTGTCAGGGATCTCGTCGTAGAAGATGGCCATTGCGTGGGGCGGGAGAGCAAAGCAAGACAAGGAGAGAAAGTCAGGCTAATTAAGTCTTCGACATCTTGTGATCGGTGGCCGATAGCATTCTCCTGGTCACACGCGTGGCCCATACTGCCTTCGAGTTCATACATGAACGCCTGGTGCCAGTATGGCGAGCATGTTCTTTGCTTGAATGGATGCAAGAGTGCAAACCGTATTATTGCTGCCGTAGTGCCACTGGGGGATACTTGTCACTCTCAACCTGGCGCGAAAGTGGAGGGTGGAGACAAGTTTGGCGAGTCCAGCTCGAACGCATCAAGACTGTCACGTGTCGGTAAGCCAAATGTCTTTGTCGGTTCCTCCCGTTGACACGTCTCTTGCTTGGCCTCATAAGTTGCCTCGCGACATTGTCCTGTAAGCTTTTCTTTGGTCGAAGCCATTCAAACAAAGTCTCGTTGTGCTTGGGATCATCGATCATCCAGATCATAAATGCGCCTTCCGGGATCAAACATCTTGCTTCCTGGCAGCACACCCCCGGCCTCTCCCACATCTCCTCGATCTTTCTTTCCGTTCGTACTTCCTTTGATGTCAAATACAATATCGACTTAGAAGGCATCAATTTCTGCATCGGTGGGTGAACTCAAAAAAGTACGCAGACTATGTGTTGCATAAAGTACAGGTGAGCTTTGTCCATCGCAATCCGGGCATCGAACCATTTACTGTACGGCGAAAATGTAGGGCTATAGAAGTCGAGCAAGCGAGCGCTACCTTATCGATCATGATGCAAGTCCATTTACCGAAGCCGACCTGCTGACCTGCCTGCCTTCATACGAGACTTCAGACTCTCCATCCCTCTGGCTGCCCATGTTGATGCTAACTCCCCCATGTATCTCCTCTACTCAGCCTTCCTTCATGTTGAGTGACTTGAGGTCTTATCCCAAGCCAATGTCATCCCACTCCCAGCCAGGGCCATCTGAGACATCATTAGATCCATTTATAACAACCTCTCCCTATCCCTCCTTGCCCTGGCCTGGCAATTCAAACTTGATGACTTCCTCACTGACATCAAACAATACTGCAATGAGTTGGCTCACTCACTCCTGCCCCCTGCACACCCAGAACCTGGTACCATTCCTCCAGGACTTAATGTCATGATCCAGATCCAGTAGGATGCTTATGCCACTGGCAGCCATGGAACTACCCCCCTTGCTTCCTCTTCCCTCACTTCCTCCCACCTGCATTACTTCAATGCCTGCTTCCACTGCAGATGATTGGGTCATCAACAGGCCAACTGCTCCTACTATGTCTGCCCCATCTGTCTCACTTCCTCTTCCAGGCATATCCAGGCTCACTGCCCAGGCCAAACAATTCTGACATGCACTCACAAAAGCAGTATGCAAACCTTCCCAGTCCCTTCCACCACCACTCCATCCACCCCCTGTGTTATGACCAAGCCCCTGAGGGATTGGGCAGAAGGTATGGAGCTGTTGCTCCACCCAGTGGCAAGGAGCACAGTACTCCTAGAGGTCAGTGATCCTGGAAAGGAATACCAGGAGGAGGAATGAGGTGAGCCTGATAGATGGACAGGCTGGAAGATGTGGGGACCCAAGAGGATTCAAGGGAGGATAGGGAGGCCAATGAGGAAGGCCTGAGGATGAGGAACTGTAGGAGGGACACTGCAGGGGACGAGGACGAAGGCCAATGTCAAGTTGGGACGAGGAGGGCTTTGAGAGAATGAAGCACAACGAGGATGATCAGCCACTGGCTGACAAAGAAGGAGACTTAAGGATAGTATGGGACTCAGGGAAGGAGTCCAAGGATCAAGGAAAGACAGTGAAGAGAGACCTGAAGGATGGTGATGGTCACAGTGCCAGACTGAGGGTTGATGAAGATGCATACAGTGCAGTGATGAGAGAAAAGCTAGTATTGGGATTATGGAGGTAAGGACATGAGGGGTAGATGGAGATGGGACTAGGCAAGTACGGGAGTACTATGTCCTAAGTACTGGGTAGGAACTAGTGTAAGGAATACTACAAGGAAGGCATGAGTCTTATATAGTAAGGTGAGTGTGGGAAAGTAGTATCCATAAGAGGAAGGAAAGAATAAAAGAGATACTAAGGTAGATCTCAACAGAGAGCCGAGAGGGGAGATGGAGAGATCTATGCTAAGAATACAACAGATAACCGTGGGTCCGAGGGTGAGAGATCTATAGTAAGAATACAATGGAGAGCCATGGGTTCAGGGTAGATGGAAAGGAAAGGAATCGGCCATATTAGGATATCTGGTGGTAAAGGGAAAGAGAACACCAGGATTTCATAAAGGGGACTTGTGTAGGACATGAGGAAAAAGGCAATCTAAGATGATGAACTGTGAGGCGAGTCATCGGAAATGGTAGTCCATGTGAGACAAAACCAAATCCTAAGCTAAAGTAATGACGAGGTGGAACGGCTAGAACAGGCTATGATGCCCTGCAATGTTTTACGATGAGAGAAATGGAAAGGAAACACGTGCAATGATGTACATGGGCAAGGGTAAGGAGAGACTAGGTATTCCACTTAAGCCTAGGAGCGATTCCCAGATAATGCCCAAGTGAACTAGACTGGGGAACAGTCGTAGTTACGCTCAGGTATATATACAAGTGCCAAGGTTATTACTAATACATGACTAATATATTGTGAGAGATGGTATGATAGATAAGTAAAGGTACAGCCAATAGCAGAATGAGCTCTTATCTATGATGTCATAGTTCTAGACCAGTCACGTGATCTGATGTCATAGAGTCTGGGCCCTAGTCACATGATCGTGAGAAAGGAAACATAGGGGAAAGTCATGTGACCTAGTGTGACAAAATAAAGAGAAAAAGAGTAGACTACGAGTGTACGCATTGCGAGTTAGAAAAATTAAATACGTATCGTAATACCATGATCTGTGCTTGGTGGTGTGAGAATGGCTATGAAAAGGATAATAGTCACGTGAGTAAAAGAATCATGTGATGGGCGAAATGTAGTCCATGGGGTTCGGACACTGAAGTGTAGGAATGGCTACAAGGTCTGCAGTGTAGCGAGCATTAGAATGCAAGCTAGACTGTTAGACAAGAGAAGTAAAAAAAGGAAACAAATCGTAACACCCTGTGTCACAACAAATCACCTCAATTGTGAAGGCTCTCCCTCTACCCCCTGACACATTGCTATATGCTCAGGATCACTCTATTTGAGAGTGCAGCCCTTCACACTGTATCAGGAGGACTCAGACAAAGTTGGACAAGGGAAAAGTTGTTATGACCAGGCTTCTGAGGGATTGGCTGTGATGTATGGAGCTGTTGCTCCACCCAGAGAGAAGGAGGGTAGTACTTCTGTGGTCAGGAATCCTGGAAAGGAATACCAGGAGGAGAAGTGGGGAAGCCTGATAGATGGACAGGCAGGAAGGTGGAGGAACTTGAGAAGGTTCGGAGGGAAGTTGGGAGGCCAGGAGGAAGGCCAGAGGACAAGGAGACTGCAGAGGGAAGGACTGCAGGGAATGAGGACAAAGGCCAACTTCTGTTATGAAATGCCCTATTTTTCACCTAATTTCTCCACTACAATATGACTCCATCCACTAGTTCTTGCCTGAATGCATGAGCCACACTCACACACGCCCCTGTACAATAAACCTCCCACTTATGTAACCATAGGGCTTAGGGGAAAGTTCCCATGTCACTGCCACAGCATGCGAACATGGAATTATCATCCCTGCATCTCAGATTGCATTGAAGATCCCATCTCTGATTGCATCTCTGATTATTCTGTCATCACTTCCTAGGCCATGCAAGTCACTCTGTTGGGATTGACAGGTGCTTCCACCCCTTCCCTACCATATCCTCATCTGTATGACAACTCCCACACTGTTACAATAGCTCCTGGGATGCCCTGATAACCTTTTTCTCCTCTCTACCACTGTACTAAATCACGTCCACTCTGACGTTCAGACTACTTAGTCTCTCCTGCCCCTATCTCTGGACTACTTGATAGCAGCTACTTCCTCCCATCCATAGCACCTCTGCTGACCCTCTGGGCATGAGGCCTCCTAATTAGTCTTCACTTCTCTGTTTCGCCTTCATGGAACTCCATTACCTAACTGGCATAAACTTTCTCTCACCTAGATCTGATCGGTCTACATCTGGGTTTGCCCCATTTCACCTCCATCCTCTTTCTAAGGGTTTCTCCCGATCAGATAGTACTGTCCACACTCTGAACCCCATTTCCTTAATGTTCTCTCACCTTCCCAGAGTGTGATGGTAGTTTGGTATTTAAAACCTCTCACTCATATTCCTGTACACTAGTCTTAGCATAACCGGAATATGACTCTATACTCCCCAAGATCCAATTCCCCTTAAGATCAGCTACCCTTTGTCTCTAGACCTTGCTCAACCACTCAGTTGACAAGCTTCATTGAACCCTGGATTACAGCTGACCCTCAGCCATACCTCAGAAACCTGTAGCATGTATAAACAGTTCTGTCTACTCCAGATCAGACTAGATGTAACAATATGCTAAGACTTATTCCTGGTGGCACCATTGTAGCTGCCCACCATTCCACCCAGACACCCTTCGACCCACATGTACCACGACTGCCCCGCATTGCCCTCCTCCTTGACATACTCTGAATCTCAATCCCCACTCTCTGAGCAGGATGAGACCCTTCCCACCCCACAACAGCAAGACTACATATGTAATGAGCCCAAGGAGGAACTCATTAAGGGTGAGGTGAACCTCCAATCCTAACCCCAAGTGCACGGCATTGAAAGGTACACCTGATGACATGCTAACAACTACTGATGAGAGAACCAGCTATGACACCTGGCAACAGTGTAAATGATGAGGAAATGAGTGGAAGTCATGTATGAGTCTCAGCACTGGAAGGGAAGCCTAATAGCAGCTAAGGCCACTCCCCCTTAGACCCAGGTAATGCACAGGTTGACAAGACTGGAGGGAATTCAGTCTGTCTCACCATGCCCTTTATATATGCAAATGCTGTGCTGGTACCCCAAATACTAAATAAGGATACAAGTATATAAGAGAAGGTGGTGACATAAGAGGCTAGACTATGATGTAGTGGTCTAGACCCTATGACATCATAAGTATGTAAAGAGTCCAGAATACTCTATGATACATAATGGTCATATGACTAGGTCACATGCCAGGGACAGGGATAAGGAATCACATGACAGGGATCAGATGCAGACCAATCATGTGAGCTATAGTACAGGAAATATGCTAAGTCCAGTGTACGATGTATAGTCCGTTTAGCTAGGCTAACCCTAGACTAGGAGTAAAATAGAAAAGAGCATAGATAGTTAGGTTAACAGGGATGGTATCATAACAATGTAGAGTGAGCACTCACTAGTCCCCTGGAAAGAATGAGCATTTCTTCCCACAGGTCTCCTGCCCAACCAGTTGAACCACTCTCTCAAATTTACTGCAGAGCCCCTAGACCACCTTCCCCCCCTCCCTGAGTATTCCACCCACCTCCCATGATGTCCAAACCCACTGAGCTATGGATCTCCCCCCCTTTGGACTTCTCCAGGGACTTTAGAAAATCCGGCCCCTGGTTAAATGAAGTACAAATGTACTTAGCTGTAAGTGAAGATGTTTACAACACTGACACCAAAAGAGTCATTTACATCCTCTTGTATATGAAAAATGGATCCACTTTAATTTGGGCAAACACCTTCAGGAATGCTGCCTTCAAGGCCTCTCCCCACTCGTTATCCCTCAGGAAATTTGATGACTTCATTGACAAATTCAACAGTGTGCTCCTCCACCACAAAATCAAGAGTAATGCCCTGAACTGGCTTTGCACATCACACATGGAAGCCCAAAAAGGAAACTACTTTGCTGCCCTCATGGACTATAATGCCAAGTTCCAAAGTTATGCGGCTGATGTGGAGAACCCCTCCAATGACATCCTGATCTCCTTCTACCAGATGGGGATACCTGCACCTATCATGGAAAAGATCCTGCTAGTTGACTCCCCCCCTAAGACCATAGAAGGATGGATGGAAAAGGCCTTTGCCATCCAATCCAAGCTAGACCAGGTAAAAGCTATTAAACATGGTCTGCTGAATGAGGCACCTGCCCACCCCCCCTAAAGACCCTAACACCATGAATGTTGGTATCATGAATATCCTACCCCGACCAAAGAAGCTCACCCCCAAAGAATGGAAGAGATGTTGGGAAAAGGGATTATATTTCAGATACTAGAAAGGGGGCCACACTTTGGATATGTGTCCCACCTTTACCTTCTCAACAAAGAAGACCACCCATGCTGCCACCAGAAATGAAGATGTCCCTAACCTAATTGATGTAGAGGATGATGATGAGGAAACCCAAGAAAGCCCCTCAGTAGCTACCACCCAATTCACCCAACTGGGTTTTTAGAATGGGGATTTTGAATGACATGAAGCTCTCTGAAATCCATACTTGTAACTAGAGTCAAGAACAGGCAATCTATTGTCATCCCTGTTCAACTAGTGACTTCAGACCATAGTATTAAAACCGTTGACACCACCTCCCTGATTGACTCTGGGGCCAAGATAAACTGCATTGACTGGCAGTTTGTTCAAAAACACCAACTCCCCACCACCTGCCTTTCCAGACCTGAAGCAAGATCATACACTAAAACCTAAGTATGATGACAAGGTGGAATGATGACAAGGCCAACTATGATATTTGGCAATGTTTTATGAAAAAGAGGAAAAATAGGAGAACACTTGGAATGGTTACCACAGGCAAGGGTAATAGGAGTAGTACTAGATGTCCCAACTCAGGCCTGAGGTACAATCCCAGGTAATGCCCAAGTGAGCTAGACTGGGGAACAATTGTCACTATATCTAGGGTGTTATGGTTTCTTGCTTCCTTTCTTCCTCATGTACTACTAGTTTCTCTCCTCTCCCTTGCACTGCCATCTTCCTGCTCCATTCTCCACGATCTCACTTGCTGGCGGCATACTTATCAACTGCTTAGTCCTCGTCTCATTCTTCATCCTTGTCTCTTGGTTACATAATACTTACCCAATTGGGTAACTCTTTCCCAGGGCTTAATACTATATAAACCCATAGCCACTGTAGATATTTCCTCATGCTAGTTCTCTCTTGTACATCATCATCTACAATCACAACTCATCTTCACTTAGGCTCTGCCTAGTGTGACCCTTCTTCAACTAGTCGTCATCACTTGTCTTCGACTCCACCGCCCTTCATACAAAGGGGGTAGTACCTTTGAGCATTGCGTCTCGTCCTTCGTTGGTGTCTCCACACCGCTGTGTCCTTCATCCTTGACAGTCCTTGGCCCACTGTGAGTGGTCGTTACTCCATTACACGTGTCTTGTTGCTACACCTTGAGCAACTCTTCCACACTTGCTTTCGTTGACCTTCGTCAACTTCGACCTCAACCCTAGGCCCTAGTGGTTGTCGGTGATCACCAAGAGCTACACCTGGTCCTACCTGGAACAGTTGTAACAATAGAACTAGTGTGTACTTGAATGGATACCTTTGTGTAAGCTGTCAACATTTCTTGTCGAATCTACAGGTCTTCTCCTTCTTGGAGATCTCCTGTTCCTCCTAGACCATTGTCTCCAGCCCTCTCTCCTGAGAGTTCTCCTGTCACCTCACCTTCCTGACCCTCCACTGTGGCGGACGAACATCCCACTTCAGAGACTGAGGAGACTAGATTAGCCCCAGTAACTGAAGCCCTAGCCCGATCATTATCCCTCTCTGAATCCACATCGGTTAACACCGAAAGACCTACGACTCCCCCTCTTTGGCAAGAACCCCCTAAACAACCTGCCGCTTTGTCATTCCTCACTCCTTATCCCCTCACTCTTCCTTGCCCCCCTCTCCCACCTATCTCTGCCAACCCCACTTGATCCTCAGGCACTATGTCCAACAAACCTGTGGAACTCTGCATCTCCCCACCATCAGCCTTTGACGAAGACTATACCAAGGCCAAACCCTGGCTTGATGAAGTCAGAGTGTACCTCGCTATCGATGCCGAAATTTATAATTTGGCTGCTAAACAAATCGGCTTTGCATTATCATACATGAAGAGTGGGTCCGCCCTCACGTGGGCCC
>JBBPJV010000129.1:0-42111 GCA_038088915.1 Sutorius aff. eximius
AAAAGGCACCAAGAAATCACACATTGGACACAAAAACGGTCAAAGCACCTGATGCTGCTGGTGCGCTCGAGCCATAGGTCTAACTGATCCCAACATGATGTATTATGGTGAATGAAATGCATACATTTGTCTACAATCGCAACTAAACCTGCTGGGTGTGACGGACTAAAATCATTCAAGTCAAATGTGTGGGATTGTGTGCATTCTGTCGCAATTCTCAACAAATGTGTGATGTCAAAATAGCGCGCAAGATAACACGCCAACACACGTGCAACGTCGTGAAACACGTAGTTGAGCACAATAACACCGAGTCGCAACACCACCGTCGCATGGTGCATCTCAATCTACACGCCCGCCAAACCGACCCTGTTACAAAAACGTACGACACCAAAACACAATGACAATAGCACCGAGGCCGGAACTTCTGGAAGCCAGGAACACAATCAGATTAATTTGTGGAACGTGGCCGAGATTTCCGCGAAACGTGTCCCTGGCTTTCTTGGCTTGATTCTTTCCTGGTGGCTCCAAAAGCCGTCCTACTTAAAGAGCAGGGTCACTCACTTTCCTCAGGCTGTAATACTTCCACACCTCGTCATATTGGACATGAGTTTGACCACTACCCAGACCACCACCATCCAAGGCTCAGCTGAGCGTGCAGTACATTCCTATGCAGGATCTCTATACCTCCTGCCCTCCGACGAGGAGGAACGCCAGAGGTATTGCCTTGCCCCACATACCATTTTAGTGACAGCGCCTAATTTGGAATCAGGCTCATAACACAACATCGGTTATATACTCGTCTTCTCTCTGGTCGCCTTGTCTTCCCTCCCATTACATTCTCAGAAAGGGACGAAATATTGGATATTGGGACTGGTACAGGTATGCATTCTTCCTCGTCTTCGTCCTGCAACCCAATTTTCTCATGTTTCGCCCCATCATCGCATCGCGATGTGAAAAAAGGTGCATGGCTCTGTGATGCTCGCGCTCACCTCCCTGAATCAGTCCAACTGTACGGCATCGACATTGAACCACGTCTCTTCCCCGGTTACAAGGACTTCTCCTCCAACGTTCATCTTTCCGTCTGCTCCGCCACCCATCTCCCGTCGTACTGGACGTCGAAATTCGCTCTGGTCCACCAACGACTCCTCGTCTGTGCTTACACCCGTGACGAATGGCAACGATCCATCGACGAAATCTTCCGCGTTCTCGCGCCAGGCGGGTACGCCCAGCTGATCGAAATCGGACCCGAATGGGCATCTGGACCGAAAACCGCCGCACAGATGTTGTTTATGGACGGTTTCCTCGGGAGCAAAGGGATGTTGTTCCGATGTGTGGTTTATATCGCGGATATGCTCAAAGTAGCCGGGTTTGTTGACGTCAAGTCCGAGGAAGTAGTCATGAACCTGGGTAGGTGGGCTGGCGAGGATGGTGTTGAGGCGAGGGACGCGGCAATGGGTGCATGGAAAGGGATGCGGAATTCTGTGCTGAAAGAGGGTCCATCAGCCCGATTCACGTCCGTCGAGCAGTTCGACCGGGTGACGGACGAGATCGAAGCGGAGTGGGACAATCTCGAAGGTTCTCATACGACAGTGAGAGTTTTTTACGGTCGAAAGCCATTGTGAAGGGGCTGCGCCCTTTCGAGTCTTGACTTTGTCACAACATTCAATTCACGAGATGTATAGCATACTTGTCGAACTGCCATGTAATCCTTAGACGACGCCAATACAACATTTGTACAACTCGGTCAGGAAGGGCTGTTGCAGTCATGGATGGACAACGAACCGCAACATGCGTCATGGTATATGCCTATCCATTTTACCGACGGATGCACAACGTCACTGATCGATCGAGTATACCGACCAGTAGAACGGAGTGGCTACAGTAAGTATAGATGGCCGGTCAATAGAGTCGGCAGGGTTGACTACTCTTGGGTTTTGTGACAATTGTCGAATGATAAACCTGCTCTGTGGCGAGCCACTTGGCAGCGCTGAGACCAAAGGCCAAGAGTACCCTGGTTAGAACCAGTCGAAGACTACCGGGTACCACCGGCTACCGAGTACGCTTGAACTGAGTTGTTCGGCCGACCGTCCTGCTGTGGGCATACTTGCTGTCATCGCAAAGAGTGCGAGAGATTGGAGTCGAGATCAGGTTCACCGGCCAATTCGGTTCCCCGGGCGGGACCATCCAACGCGTCTGGTTTTCGCCACGTATCCCGAACGTACGAGCGACAGCCTCTTCTAGCGGGTGATCGAATGTTGTGTTTCTCTCTCCTGGCACGATCGGATATCGCCCTTGAAAAATCCCAATCAATCAGTGCGTGACGTCTTCTTCCACCCTCGCGTTGCGTGATGGGGTCAGTCGTATCCCTCCCAGACGCCGAGCGCGTCGGGGATCAAGGAAGTGATGGTTTCGCGAGGGCCCATATCGATGGCATTTATGGCACTTGCGCGGTCTCCAGGCCGTCACGAGGTGTGCGGCTTCCAACTGCGATTTTTGCGGCCCCGGAATCCTTTTCCAACAGCAAACGCGGCTCGGGTGGGTACAATATCACAAAGATCAAGCACACGGAGGCTGGTGACGTACCAGACCAAAGGCACATGCATTGAAATCCCCGGCAGTAACCGCAAACAAACCGAACCCCCCTTGATCATCCACCTCGTTCAAACTCGAGAGAATCAGCGTTACCATGCTGGTATCATCACCTACCACGCGACTTATATCATCCTACAACCCTTGAAACGCCCCCTCGATAACAGCCTTCTGCTGCGCCTGATATTCCTTCCCAATCCCCGTCACCGGCACGGCGTCCTCGCGTCGCCCAACGAACCGCACCTCTCCACGTTCCCCAAGTCCACCCAGCACCGCTCCCAACCTCTCCTTCACATGTCCCCACGCCCCCTGATTCCTTGGCTCCTCCTGCACCCAAACCCACTCTACCTTGGCATTCGGGTTCGAACTCGTATAAGGCTCGAGGGCGTTGGTCAGGGAGGCAAACGGGAATGGCGCAAGCTCTTCGATTCGGATTAACGCCACGCGATCGTCGAGGCCACGTGCGGCACGTTCTTTCGCGAGCTCGTAGTAAATCTTTCCGCTGACCAGCACGACACGTTCGGTCCCCGCTGGCGGATGAGCATCGAGAAGAACGGGTTGGAACTGGGTTCCAGGAAGCATTCCCGAGAGGTTGGAAGAAGCTGCCTGCAGTCGAGCGTTAAACCAAAGATTTGTATGGAATGAAAGGGCGATGTAGACGTACCGCCAGCCGAAGGAGACCCTTTGGTGCGACAACGACAAGCGGCTTGCGATAATTTCTCTTCAGCTGACGGCGAAGGAGATGGAAGTATTGCGCCGGAGTGGTAGGGAAGACGACGTGCATGTTGATATTCACGTTCGACTTGGGGGTATATGAATCGTTCGTTAGCTGAATTGCTGATAATCAGTGCGAGTAAATGATTGTGCATAATTGAATACCTGCAACATTCTCTCTATGCGACTGGAAGAGTGTTCAGGACCGGCGCCGTCTAAGCCATGAGGTAACAAGAGTACAATCCCACTCTGCTTGAACCACTTCGCTGTCATCACAAAACAATGTGAGCCCCGAACATAATGGGATAGCCCATCACTCACTTTCGGCGCTTGAAATGAACGTATCGATAATGATTTGAGCACCATTGAAGAAATCGCCAAACTATCATCAAGCTCGTTGGCGTCCGTACCACGCATCAAAGAGTGGGAAGTGCGACAATACCTGAGCCTCCCAAATGGGCAGAAGATCTGGCCTCTCCCAAGATGCGCCATATTCAAACTAGGGACAGTCAAGAATCATCCACTTCACTTCGTGGGACATCTCACCCCAAGAACTGCCATCTCGCTCAATGAGCCTGATGAATGACACTCGTCAAGAGGTGTGAACCAACACCAAAGTATGGATACCCACTGTTGGCGAGCTCTAGCTTCCCAGCCGCTTCAGTCAATGTATGATTCAGTGGAACGACAACCTTTTCCGTGTTCTGGTCCACCAGCATCGCGTGACTGATTAAGCGTCGGAAAAAAAAAAGATGAGAAACGGAACACACGAAAGTAACGCAAACGTACCGGTGACTGAATGTTCCTCGGCCGACATCTTGCCCAGCAATCCGAACGTCACATCCATCAAGCATGAGCGTGCCAAACGCCATCGCCTACCAGTTCCAACAAGCGTCAGTTTCATATATCGTTCCAAGGGGCGAATGACACGTACCTCAGCAGTAGCCCAGTCGATACCCTCTTCCTTGTCCAAACTCGTGAGCCGGTTCTTGACATGCCTCTGTAATCTCGGGTGGATCTCCTAAAGAACGGTTATCAGGCCCGGTTACACCTTGTCAGAAATCTAGGTACTTACGAATCCAGCTGGAACTTCGACGCTTCCCCTGCCAACTTTTTGTAGTAGCTCGGCCGGCGCTCCCGTATCGAACGTCTTCGCTTCTTTAGAACCCGGCCACACCATTGGTACATCCTTCCCGCCAATAACGGTAGAGTTCCATTGATTCTCGAAATTAACCAAGGGAGGAACAAACGTCGCCGAGGCTGTGAGCGCATCGTTGAGTACGGCCCTGTAAGAACCCCTAATGGAGGCTGCGGAATCTTGCGAAATGATACCGTCGGACTATATTGGAGCCAACACCCAACACAAACGATCGATAAGAAGCTGCCTCCGCACGCAAACAGTACATGAGACGCGCACCACCAACTTGTCTTCGTAGAGCTGAGGCACGCTTCGCCTTGACCGGATCTTCTGGTACATGATTGGCTGGGTATATGCGGGTTCGTCCAGTTCATTGTGGCCCCTGAATGTCGGAATCGTCAGGGTCACCACTATCAGGTACCATAGAGGGAGACTTACCAACGGCGATACACCATCAGATCAATGACGATGTCCTTCCTGAAGTGATTTCTATACTTGAACGCGACCTCGATCGCGCGAGAAACGTCTAGGAATCACGACATTGGTTTATCGTACCCCTTGTCCGAATTTCAGGGACGAGGCATAAGGCGGATACCTACCTTCAGGATAGTCGCCGTTCACATGCAGGACGGGGCAATTGATCATCTTTGCGACGTCTGAGCAATACAATGAAGATCTCGCAGCAGACGCCGGCGTTGTGTAACCAATACTGGAAGCCAAGTCGTCAAATAGACATGAATTTGACGGGGTTGTACGCACTTGTTACTGTTTATTCATCAGGACATGAGGAACACTCGGGATGAAAATGTAGAACGCACTCGACCACGATGTGTACACTGCCCCCACTGGTATAATGTGGCAAGTTACCTGGAGAAGTAATCTACAACACGCAACGTGGCGAGCCGGATGATACGTACTCAAACCAAGTGTCTCCATGATCACACCCTGGCCCGTAAAGCTTGCATCTCCGTGGAGTTGCACGCACATCACCTTTGTGCAACACAGTTTGGTATATGCTTTCTCAGAAAATTGCAAATGCGCACCTTATCCCCTAGCATACATCCCTCCGCCCCAGCCCCTCCCTTCTCGAGGGCCTTGAGAAGACTATACTGTTTAGCGCGAGCCTTACCTAGCGCAACAGGGTTCGCGGCCTCTAGAGCGAACAAGGATTAGCAAAACAGCGTAACGCATGCAAAACAGTCACGGATAAACGAGAGGATGTACCTAGATGGGATGGATTTGGCAGAAGAGACACCTTGATCCCTTTCCCTTCATAGTTCAGCGTAGGTGAAGCCGCTAGCCAACGATCACTGCTCCACACCCATGCAAAGGACGCATATACTCACTCAAGTGACTGAGAACGTCCCCCGAGATCGTCTCGCCGTCCACTTGGGCCTCGGCTCCACCTTTGATCTTGTGAAACAGCGCTGTAGGGTCGTACTCCAAAAGACCAGTGAGCAAGTTAAGTCGTCCCCGGTGGGGCATGGCGAGGATGATGTGGGCCGTATCGGCTATCACGCAGGGCGAATGAGCGACATGGAAAGGAGAGGTTGGTGAAAACACGTACACTGTGCAGCCACGGCAAACAGCATGTCGAGCGCAGGCAACATGGATTCACCGCCCTCTAATCCATACCGCTTCAAATTCGGAAACTTTGCCTGTAAAAATGTGTCAAACACCTCGGACCGTGCAAGAAGCTCGTGTGTCCTCCGTTGGCGCCCTGGCGTGGTGGGATGAACGGCGTTGGCGGCCTCGGACTCGAGGAGATGCGCAAACCAGAGTCGCTCTGTCTTGCTTGGGAGATCCATGTATTCGTACGCGATGCGCCCCACGTATACCGCATTGAGGAATTCGGTGATTTGGTCCAGCGTCCAGCCCGTGGCCCCTCCGTGGTCTTCGCCGGTCCAGAGAATGCCGTCGACGTCGTACTTGGCAGATGGGTCGACGAGACCATACCGCATCGGCTCGAGTGCAGCGATGCGTTCACGCTGGAGGATGTCGAGCGGGTCGATGGATGCAGCGCGATGGCCATGCATGCGCAGGGCGTCGGCATAACGCAGTAACGGTGCATTCGTGACTCGGTTCGCCAATTGCTCTGGCGTATCTGTGCCAATATTGAACGAGTGAAACAACGGAAACACATATACGTAGGGCGACGTACAATCTGGCATGGTGAACTCACGAACTCTCCGGAAGCCGTACGACTCGTCATGATAACGTTGTCTGAGCACGACAACCCTGCCTTCCATCTTGCTGGTGTTCGCTGGACCTAGCGGCCCGAGCAGTCGTCGTATAGCTGTATCGCGTGCCCGAACGTGAGTATACATGGCGCAGATCAGCTAAATGTGGTTGCCTGTCGTGTCCCGCGGCGATGAATGTTCGAGTTGGAATGGGACAACCTTGCAGGCGCTCACCAGAGTCGGGTGGAGCTTGGCTCTAAATATAATTACGTCGTCCCTGGATGATTTATTTGCGCCATTTTCCTGGAACCCGGCACGATAAGTCAGTGTGCCTTGAGTTCTCGAGATATCTCTGTAGGGGCAAGAGGACAATCTCTGCCGAGTGTCGCTATACATCACCAAAGCTGCCTTGTAACGTTATCGTTGGCGACACTACAACGGACTGTTTGAGAGCTCCGATTGGACAAAAGGTTGACTATAAAGAACTAATGAACCTTTTGAGCTCGGTTGAGTGCTTTCAAACTCGGCTATGCTTGTACATACACGGATCAAACACCCAGCCAGAAGTTCAAGGTAACGAAACAACTACTCCGCATACGGTTGTGGGTTATGGACTAGAAGAGTGGTAGCTTTTTCATGAAAACCTCCGAGCTCCGTGGTGCGCACATGGTGAGCGATCTGCTACTGCGTTGCAACCAGCATGTCGCACTACAAGCACAAGTTGTCCCTCCCCGTCCTACGCACGGGGTCCCCACCCGCACATCACCGCCCCAGTCAAACCTATCTTCCACTCCAATTACCAAGTCGTAGAAAATGTTGTGTCTGTGCAAACAGGTTGGTACGAAGCAGGGCATGGTATCCGCTTGCTTACGCCCATACAGCCTCTATTGAACGATGAGGGCGCTGCAGCCACCCCACCCAACGTGCCAAACGATCCCACTCTACCCAACGTGATGGTGATAGGCCCGATGGGCGGTGGTGTCAGCTCCGTCGTCAACCTGATTGCAGGCAAAGGCGTCGCCCAGGTCTCCAACGACACAACACGGTGCACGAGGAGGATGGCGTCCTATCACATCCAGCTCAGAGACGCAGGCAAGATCGTCCCCATCACGCTGTATGACATTCCAGGCTTCAATTATAACGCCAAGTCCCCCCTCGAATTCCCCCGCGTGCCTATCAGCCTCGCTATCATCTGCATGGAGGATTTTCCCGCACAGGTCAAGGCGACTGCGGAGTATTTACAGAAGAGGTGGAAGAAGCATGGCGACGGAAATATTCCCATTCTGGTCGTCATCAATCACATCGCACCGAAGCCGGATGCTGGCTGGTGGGAGGAAAACAAGAAGCACTTCCCTAGTCTAACTGTTGTGACCGACCACGTCTGTTTGACAAGGTGGAAGAAGGAGGAATCCACCAAACAGCTCCAGTCTCTTATTATCCAACACTTGTCCGCTCACAAGGTCCAAAGCAAAGCAACGGCCTTGTGATTATTTCCAGGTAGATTTCTTCTACACCTTGTTCTGCACTCGAGTTCATTTCTCGGCTCCCTGGCTGGTCACACGCAGGTTGAATGTACTCACGCTATTGACGAGTCTTGAGTGTACGGAGTGCTAGATGCCGACATGTGTCACATAGCTGTAACATTAGAACAATACGTTGTCATATTTCGCTAAGGCTGCGGGTGTCATGGGCCGTGCCCTGCATTAAACGAAACGCATTAGTGGAATCCCGAGTGACCTGACTGAGGACATGCAACCGTTTCTTTGCGAAAGAGGTACTCTCTCTTATGTTTGGCCCCATTGAAGTCCGGGAGTCGAGATACTAAACAAAGTAAGCAAAACGGATAGACATCCGCAAGATGACCGTGAGTCGGGTGAATCCGATGCTACAGACCAGCCTCTCAGCACGCAAATACAATCCGCTCCGTACCGTTACTCACCTCTTCTCTTGTCTCCCTCACAGCGCTCCAAAATCAGTCGCCGAATCTGTTCCTCTGATTTATCTCTACGTTTGCGCAGGGTCTGTACGAGATCCACCTCTCGCCGGGGCAACGTCGTGACGCACGCATGCGCATCGAACGAATCGTCCCCCCCAAAGCACATCCTCTCGATAAACCTACCATTCGTACCACCCTCCTCGAGCGGTGCGTCCCACCAATCGTCCATCCCACCCTCTGCCTCGAACCGTTCCAGCTCTGTGACGACGGCGATCATAGGGACGTCCTGACGCGCGATCCGCTGTCGGATGCAACGCACGATGTTTGGTATGATCGTGGCTTTTTGCTTCCGAAGGCAATATATGAACAAGTCGACCCCTTCTTTGTGATCTATCTGCCGTATCGTCTCTAGGATCGCCGTGTCTGTGCGCTCCCCACGAAACCCTGGCACTTCGTACAAGCAAAACTGTTTGTCAGAGCCCGGGAGTGAGACGGGCCAATAAGCCTTGAGTTTGGGGGTAGGGGTCTTGGCATTTGGGTGATCATTGCGAATAGGATGTCCAGCGATGAGGTTCACGAGGGAACTGATGCCAACGCCGGTACGACCGAAGATGATCACGGCGTATGGTTTTGTGCCCTGCAGGAAGAGAAATGTTCATGGACTGGAGGTAAGATGGACCGGATGGGTTAGACCGGCTCACCCGAACTGCACGTCCGACATGTTGATCTGCTTGACGGTTGGTAGGGTATGTCGGGCGGGTAAAGCTGTTCATGACCGGCTACCTGATAGGCCAAGGCTGAGGGTACGGGTCAAGCGAGATGCCAGGTGCATCTAGGCGTGCCAGCCCGATGAAAAATGGCAGCCTTACGCCCAACGCATCGTGTTAAATTCGTTCATACGCCTCATGGTACACACATTTCCAGGACAATGTCATGTGACGGTGACTGCCCCTCTGGTGACACAGCCAAACTTGGCAAGGGCTTTGGATTCAAACAAAAGCAAACATGGCATTCGCTTCTAGTACTCCGATTCCCAAGGACGCAAGTCTTTCGGCTGTTTGCGTTTTCATCCAGCCTTGGTCTCACGAAGAGGGGGTTGCCACCATTCAGCCGCGACTACGAGCATGGTACGTACAACGCCCGATCTCTCCCAGTCTATCTTGCGACCCGTGGCACCTCGTCGTCTACCAACGGGCCATCGAGGTGGGTAGTCCTGCATCTAGCGCTTTCCCGTATGAATAGAATTCGGCGGTTGGACATCTTATTTGTGTGGTCAACACCTCACCGTGTACCAGCTCGTCAGGTTCGTGGACGCAACTTTATGGTAATCACCGTGCTCGATCGTTATGACTACGATCGTTCTGGCGTCGACGTGGTTCCATCCACTAACGACGGCGCTTCTGATTATACATATATGCATATGCTCTTCAATCCTTGGGCCTCGATCGCCGTTCTAGTGTAGATTCAGAGTAAGTCTAGACCCCTGAGATTTGTGTACTAATGGACGCAGCCTTTATCGATACCATTTCACAGCGTTGCAACCTCGTTCCAAGCATTACCATATGTCCGCAGCAGGTATGTAGTTTGCAGATACTGCTTCACCCTATCTGATATAACTTGCCTCATTCAGCCCAAAGTTTGACCAAGGCTCAGCCACGCCCGCACCATTGTGATACACATAAATCAGACGTTTCAGGAACGTGACACAGCGACACAATGGTTGGTATCAGGGTAGGAACAACAACGTACAGACTGTGGAAAAAAGAAGAGTGTAGAGTGGGAGCAAAGAAAGAGGAGATGACAGAATGAAAACGATGAAATAAAGGGGACAGATAAGGATGACCGCAACGAGAGTAATAACAAGAAAGTAGAGCGACGATAAAAAAAGAGCGGTGAAGGGAGAATATCATCAAGCGGGTCACCTCCATTGGAGTAAGAAAGTGGTGGAGAAAGGGTTTTATTGCTACTTTCAAGTATGCTGCCAGGATCCGAAGTATTCTCGCTCTTGGGCGGGGTGGCTCCAGCAGCCTTGATTAAGGATGGTTCCAGCACGGGCTCATCTATATGATAAAGGGACCGCACGAGTCGAAAAAAAGATCATTCCAAGTTCGCGGGGACGAAAATGACGTACAGGATGGGCCTTCAGCAACTGTGTCGATGTTACCTATCCATCGGAGAGTGTCCTCGGACACGGATCCTAGGTCCCCAGGAGCTTTGAGGGAGGGTGGCAGTTGGGTCGGTCGCCGTAGTGGTGTACGCTCAGCACATGCAGGATAGGGTGGCATTCCTGGAGACATGGGCAATTCTAGCGCCTCAAGCGTAAACGGGGTCAAACTAGGTGAAGCTTTTAAAGGCCATAAGGCAGCAGTGGGAGGTTGATCGAGGGCGCTAGATCTAGCTGGCGAGGGTCGAGTAGACTCTGGGGGTGGGGACATCATGTTTGGAAGTGGCATCGCCGCAATTGGTGCCCAGGGTGGTGTACCTTGCAATAGTGCTGGAATATTGGCGGGAAGCTGAACATTCGAAGGCTCTGCTTTCCCAGCGAATGATTCATGTGGGATTTTAGGGTCTTCCGTATCAGCTTTGGGGATGACAGACTTGAAGCCCAGCTCGAGGGAATGTAGGGATGGAACTGTAGAAGAGTGCTCCAAGGCCTCAACTTTTGCTATGAGTCCCTGGATTTGTTTGGCTTGTTCGTGGATCCGGCTGAGCAAATACTCCGATTTTCTGGGAGGAGTGGGTATGAGTTATGTGGTGCGACGACGAAAGAAGCCTGCCTACGGTGGGGTACGACGAGGCTTGCGGCCAGGAATGATACATTCCTGGCCTGCACCTGCACAGCGCTTACATGTATCCTTGTCGTCTCTAAATTCACAGCGAACCTAGCAGAAAGACATGAGACACTAATATCATTGTGCATGATAATCTACCTTTAGACCCCTGCACCGAGCACACGCTCTGGATTTGGAAGGTCGTAAGCTGGTGTCGAATGGAGACGTAAGTCGAATCCACTCACGATCTCGGCTTAACGACATCCTCTTCTTGAATATCATGATGCTCGCCTTGGCTATTGTCGGTTGGCTTGACCTTGTTCCAACTTAGGTCCGGAAGATAGCCTTGTTTGGGATGTGTGCCCATTGAACCGAAAAAAATGAGCCTGTGACTCGGATTGTCTAGCCGGGAGAGAAAAAGTGGTAGAGAGTGGCGTGGGGCCAAAGGAAGTATATGGATGAGTTGTTGAGTGGTTGGTCGTGGCGGCATTCGCGGGGTCAGGAGAGTCCTCAGGGATGTGATCAACTTGTGAACCTGATCTGGATTGGCTGGTCTGATAAGGTTCCAGAGAAGAGACAGGAAAGGTGAATGAGTATGAGCTCGGGGCCGGAGGCCCAGTGCGGGGTTGGCCAGTGGGTGCGTTGTGTACGACTGGAATTGGTAGGGGAGGGAGGGCAGTCTCGTCTACTGTGAGGGGACGATATTGATGGTCCATAGACGGCTGTTCAGGGCAAGATGGGTGTTCCTGATGATCGAAGGAGGCGATGAGAGGTTGGACTATGTGATCGAGAGAAGGCAACAGAGGGATGATGTTTGTGCTTTCCCCTGAGAATCGTAGTAAAATTGACCTAGCATGCGAGGATATGTGAGGCTGCCTCAGATACCAAAGGCCCGAATCTAGGCGGCGCTTGGACGATGACGATTACAATCAACAAGTAGCGCCTGGTCTCTACAGCATTGACGGAGTTGGGATCAGAAAGCAGCCTCAATAAGGGATCGCAACTGCAAGTGATCGGGGGTGTGAACCCAGCTTGCAAGGGGACACTGGTGGTCAAGTAAATGGTGCTGTGCCATGAGCTAGCTGACTGATTCATTATCGTAGTACACTCCTAACCCTCCTCGCCGTTGAGTACTGAGTCGCCAACTTGCTGGTGAGGAGGTATATGTAATAACAATACATATGGGCGGTACGAATTAGAGTAAGAACAACAAGACTTCGGCCGCGAAATCAAACAAAAGCAAATATGGGGTACGTTCTCCAGCTCAATTTGAAGTCATTGGATACTCGTATGCCACTCAAACTGCTTTGCTCGTCCTAGTCGAGTTTGAACCATCCTTCTCTTTCTTTCGATAACCGAAGGCGGATAGGGTCGATGACCGGTCTGGCAGTGGCCCTTGGAGCAGGGCCCCAGAGTGGGACTATATATCAAGAATGGACCCCACTGGTACAGGGCTACGACTGAGACGAAGAAGGCACGCAAGTCGCCCGATGTATCCCAAGTCCACGTGGCGAATAGCACTATGCCACCAAACCCGTCGACACTGCAGATGATCGAACAATGTGACATTCCTAGCCTTCCTGTGTATCCAGTGGTTCTGGGATCCCATTCGTTCGGTCATGTATCAGCTCTCCCACACATCAAATTAACCCATGTCAAATCCTCTGATCCGTGCAATTGTATTCGTCGCCACCATCAATGGCAGTGCTTTCGACTATGACTCTTCCGAACATCGATACGGTCTCGGGTTAGCTGAACCTTCGGCCCTGACCCCCGTTCCAGAGGACAATCTTTGGCCAAGCGGGGTCGAGATGCGTGCGGCATCTTCCTTCTCTTCTACGCCGCATCGTCCTCCCGTGGTCGGCTCAGCCTCGGAGCCTGGCCCTCTAATTTTTCGCCACTCCCCTACACCCCTCGCGGCGTCATATGGTTGTCGACTCGCACTCTCCTGGTTCCGGAGAGTCCCAGGTCCCAGGGCTGATCCGTGGGCCAGTGGTTCCCGCCCACCCCCGCAGCCCACCCTAACCACAAGTCTCTCTGGAGCCGGACAGCACTGCACGCTGCCGCTCATCTCCTCGCCTCATCCGCCGCACAACCCAGTGACCCGTTTGATATGTACTATACGTGTCTCATACTTAACCAAACGAGCGCCTATCTCCGCACCCGCTGGTGACTGAGCGAAAGCTAAGGACGACAAAGTCCTGCATGCGTAAATTTGGAAACACAGAATCAACGTGATGATTTGGGGTCGACCGTTGACCATCAGGATGAACATGGGAATACCGACGATGATAGGAATCGCAAGGCACCCGGATGAGCTGAGTCCATGACTTTTGAAGTCACATCACTGATGGAAATCCCTAAGGGTGCATCCACAGATTCCAGGGATGAAACCCCAAGATCGATTGTATTCCCACTGTGCCTTCGAATCAATATATCGGAGAGTGGTATTACAAGCAACAGTTTGCTGGCCACGCCACAGATTTGGAGTAGCATGGAAAGCTAGATCTCGTGAGCCGAACTACTAGTACCATCATTGAAGTGATATCACTGGTGATGATCATTACAGGCCTACATCGATGATGGTGGCCCGGAAAGCAATCCCTACTGCTGCAATATCATTCGCTCCGTGGACCGAGGGCTCTTATGCCGGCCCACAGTTTGACGGGCGACGATGAAGACGACTGACCGTAGTTAGGTGAGTCCAACACATCACTTGAAAGTGATGCCATTGATTGATACCAACTTAGGTCTGCGATTGACGTCGTTTGATACAACATCGCAATCGCCACTATGCTTTTCCGGCGTATTGCAACGCTCTACGTGGATGACTGAGAACAGGGTCAAGGAAAGGTATATAAACCTGCCTGGCAAGGCTCGAGTTCAACGACCTCAATACCCATCCTAGCTTTCAAACCTGTTCAACTCATCTCGCATAACCACCTATTTGCTTCATCATGCACATCGTCAAGAACTTCATGGTTCTCGCAGCAGCAGCAGCAGCGGCGGCGGCGTCTGCGATGCCTGGTGCGGACAAACGGGTCGTACGTTGTCTCCCTTTTTCGACGAGCGGAAGGATGATCAATGACCGTAGTTTCTACAGGAGAGTGGCTTCCTCAAACGCTAGGGAGGCAACAACTGCCAAAACTACCTCGGAGGCTGCTTCAATGGTAACATCCACCCATCCGCGCATGTCTCCAGACCGCTCCACCCATTTGCTCCATAGGTTGTGAAGGCGTGTTTTCCAACCCCAACGATGCGATTTGGACCTGCACTGCAGGCGAGTTCGACGGCTGCCCTTGCGCGAAATGTGGCAGCGGACATGGCTATACCAGGAGCTGCTCCTTGTACGGCTGAAACGGCGTCCAGGGGACCTGCATCGTCGACGATACACTCTTTGCCCCAAGTTGATACGCTCGCTTTCGTTTCCTGTCGTTTACACCCCAGACGATCCGGTTTTCGGTGAGGTACCCGCACGCAATAGGTTATCGTAGACAGATCTCTCGGAAACACGGAATATAGTTTTGGATTTGATATCTTGATCCCCGAACGTTGGGTGCCCGGCTGATTGTCGATCAAACGCCCGACCTACGATCTCCAAATCCCGATCGCATCGAGTTACACAAGTCGTGTAATTTCCGTCTGTTGACCGTGGGCGCCCCTTCGGACTCCGAGTCTCGTATCCAAGCAGGTCGCCTTTCAGTATTCAGTTTCGATCGGAAATGCATCAAGAAGCCGGAAATGCATCACTGACGCCGAGCACCCTCTGGGTCCCTGTGCTCATGTCGGCCTCATCCGCGATCACGCTTGGTATCACAATTTAGTGGGGATGGCACCATGGTATGTGTACAATGTACATACGAACTCGAGCCGTACGGAGGTCTGTTATCAAACGAACGACGAATCAATGTGTAGGTAGAGAGAAAGGAGCGTAGGTGCTGGGTGGGAGCCTGACATAAACAAGAAGGCGTGGGGTGAGGGTGTCAGCGGAATCTGGGTATACCATCGTTGAAACATACAGTTAACCGTGAACGGCAAAAGGCGCTGCCTAACCGACCAGTCATCGTAGTCGTAGTCGTACAAGAAATAGAGAACAAAGAAAACAAGAGAACGAAAACAAGAAAAAAGGCACACACGAAATCATCAAACGTACGACAAGTCAGGCAGATACCCTGCGCTTTTCACGTACGTGACCCGTTTGGTTCCATTACAATTTCTCCAGACGAGGTTTCTGACCGTCTGCGTCGACTGATACCGCCGCTCGTACAAATCCATGTTGTACGAGACGTCTTCCCGAGACAGGGTCGTGACGCACGCGTGATCGACGAATTTGAGTCCCCTCGAAGCGAGCATGTCCCCGTTCTTTCGCGGGCCGGACCACCAGTCCTCCATGGACTCGCTGTACTTTTCGAGGCCGGTCACCACGCCGACCATTGGCACTCTCTCCGGTACGGCTGATCGCACGGCGTTATAAATCTTCTTTGCGATGCCCTCTTTCGGCCGGAGACAGTAAATGAGAAGGTCGACCCCTCGTTCGGTGTAGAGGTCGCTGATGGTTTTTTCGGGGGCGTATTCGTTCCCGAAGCCAGGGATATCGTAGATGTCAAAGGCGTGTCCGTTGATGTCGACCCTATATGCGGCGGGGGCTAACGTACAGGGATGCATGTCGGTGCTGAAAGGTGCTTCCTCGCGACCGAGAATGAGATTGACGAGGGAGCTGATGCCCATGCCAGTGCGTCCAAAGATGACAATGACGTGCACTCGGTCGCCCTTTATTGATAAAAAAAAGGGGGTTCGCATGAATGACGGAGTCTTCAAACAAAGGGACCAGAGGAACATGCTGGAAAAGAAACACTCACGTTGTCTACTGGCATGGGCATCGTTGGAGATTTGGGTTCGAATGGGTTCAACCCGCGCAACCGGCCGAACATGGTCGTATCGCTGAAGAGCTTGGTGGGTGCGAAGAACTTGGCCGACGCCATCCTAGTATCTAGACGCTAGCGTCGTCGGACGTGGAATAACGCACACTGCAGGTAGGATGAGAGTTTGGGTAGTTTTGGAGAGCTCGACAGCGGCGTTTTGTGTTTAGAGTAGGGTCTTTAAAAGGAGGGTGTCCCAGGCAAGACCAAGGACGCCTCATGGGAAGCGTGCCGCACGCCCGCGCTGGGTGCATGCCGTTGCGGTGGTCCTGTCCGGGGTTCGTGCACCCATCCCCCCACTCTTATCCCGTGAAGGTGGCGACATCGTGCATACCCCGCGGCACGGGTTTACCGTATCTCGCTTTTTTGCCTCCGTTGGTTGGGGTTTTCGGAGCGTCGATACGGTTAGGCGTGGTGGAGACACTAGGTGACTATCACCACTCTTTCGGCATCACGGACCCCTGGACTCGCGTGGTTGGCTGCAGGGTCGCCTCATGTTGTGATCCTCTTCGCTCCGAGAGCGATACGAGCTCGATCACCTGCAAACGGGACGTTTGAAAGAGTAGCTGACATCTTTACGTGTTGAAGGCGCGAATAATGCAGTGCCAACCAGAGCAACGATTATGTCGTCCCAGGTTTGTCGGATTGGACCCTGTTGGTGATACGTTCAGCTATGGAATCACGTCAATGTATGGAGTCGGACACGTGTAGGGGTCTCGCGATAACTGATACCGATCTCGTCTGCCAGAAGTTGTGCCAACGTTCCAGACACGAACGTTCCATCTATCTATCCTACATACGCAAGTCAGGCTCTCCGCAAACGTGCCTATCGCGCAGCGCCACTAACAAAAGGGTGCAAACTTGGGACAGGCATCAGCATCAACATCAGCCACCAAGCAACACCAACCGAAGTGACATACACATGTCTCATTAATTTCCAAGGAACATGTCTCCTCGGCGAGCCCATCGACCAACACCTCTCTTCTCAGCCCAACAATTTCTCAAAATAAGCTGTTTCGCCGCCCTTTCCGACTCGGAGAGTCTATCCTTGAACATGGCGTCGCTGGCCGTGGAAGCATCCAACGTTGTGACGCAGGCATGGTCCGCAAACACCATCCGTCTCGCTTTTAGATCTGCTTCGTTCGTCGACCACCAGTGACCCATCGTTTCGCCGTATCTCTCCAAACACGTTATCACCGCGACGATAGGCACGTCGTCTGACACCGCGGACCGTATCGCAGCATAGTTTTGATGACCCGCGTTCGCGTCCCCACGCGTGCCACGTAAACAATTCACGACGAGATCGATGCCAAACTGGGCGTCGAGTTCTCGAAGAGCTTTGGTGATGGCGGACGTAGGGCATTTGAAGGAGCCGAAACCGGGGGAGTCGATGAGACGGAAGGAACGACCGTTGAGTGAGAAGGGGTAAGCGGTGAAGGATTTGGTGCAGGGACTGACGTCGGTGGAAACGGGTGCCCGAACGAAGCCTGTGATCGTATTTATAAGAGAGCTGACGCCGACGCCTGTTTGGCCGATTATAACGACGTTAAAGATGTCCTGTGAGTTGGGGAGTGTTAGATGATCAGGATAGCTGGGGGTTGAGGAAGGTGACTGACCTTGTCGGTGCGGGCATCTTCTTGTGCGATTTTCTTCAAGAGGTCGTTGACGAGAGACGATTTCGAGTCTTTGCGAAGAAAAGCAGGGAGAAAGTGCATGCCCACGAAGTTTGCGTTGCAAAGTTGGTCCACAGACTTTGCTGTACTATTCAAAGCAAAAGCGCAGCTTGGTGGCGCACTGCTTTTTCAAAGATGAGATCGATATGTAAATGGTTATGCGGGACGGAGGCGTTGGGCGTTTGTCGGTCGAAGTTTTTGACGGCGACGGGACCTCGAGGCGAAGCACAGTCAATGATATAATTGGACATTACAAGCGAGGGCAGCACTGCCAAGCTTGGACCGACATAGCCAACTACACGTGTCAACCCAAGCGTTGATATGGCCCATGTCGTACTCCGGTTCAGGCAGAATCACAAAGGGTATAGATCGACTGAATAGAGTGTCACTGATTCTAGACAGCTAAATACGGTGAAGTACGTGAATAAATAAGACGGGCGGAACAAGAGAGACGAGAAAAGCAAAGCGAGACTGCTGTGCAAACGCGCAACTGATAGCCTACATCACCGTATCTCCACGACTCGAGCTGAAGCATCCCTAGCAAAGTTGATCCGGGGATCGAGCCCAGAAACAATGATTTCATGCTCAGCGGCAACACGCCTGAATTCTCCACTGGGTTGTTGCTGGAGCAACAATGCATGAAATGGCTGTTGTAGACGAACGACGAGACGCAACGCCCGAGTATGATCATCCATCATACCAGTGCGTAAAGCCTGCGACGGTGAGGTTGGCACGGATCCAACCTCGTCCTCAGAATCAGAATCGGACCCATCACCACCCAATGCACCTCCCCAAGTGAAGCCATCAAACGGGTCACGGAGATCGCGAATCCACGGATGCACAAGAATGAGATGCGGTTCTGTCAGAGAGAACGGATCTGATGTCTTGAATTCGACGCGGCCGATCCCTGATACCCGAGCACGGTAGAGAGTCTTTTCGCCACTCCTAAAGCCCTGTACACCGAGCCTCTTTACTGCAAAGGTAACGCAGGGGAGGTATAGTCGGCGATTGGCAAAGCGGGCTGGGGGCAATTGGGTGATTCGGTTGTAGATAAGCAAAGCATTGTCTTGGGATAGCGAAGCTCGTAAGGGTGTGATGCGGGACTCCATCTCATCCTCTTCAATAGTAAGGGTACCATGTGGCGGATTACTGTAGACAGAAAGAGAGACAGGGAGACAGCTGTTGTACGGGGACGATCTGCCAACCCATGAGAGCACTGTCACGTCGCCCGAACGTGCCACAATTTCTTCTAGTAGGTGGCCCAATGCCGCCTCTCTTTCTCCATAATGAGGGCGGATATCACTCTTGAAAATCCCGATTAATGAGTATGCAACGTCTTTTTCCACTGTTGCGTTCCGTGTCGAGGCTAGTCGGAGCTTCTCCCGAACATTGAGGTTGTCAGGAGTGAAGGACGTGATGGTTTCGCGAGCGATGCCGATAGCGTTTGTGAGCTCCTGCATGATATCCAACGACTCTTTGTGGTTGACTCGAGTGTCACTGAGATATGGCTTCCATTTACTGTCATAGAACCGGACAACCTTGGATGCGAGGAGCTCTTGCGCAGTCCAGGCCCGAGTCATCCAGAGACTATTTGTGAGATCACCAATGGCTGATGGATTTGATGCATCCGCGAGAAGGACGAGAGTGGCAGCAGATGCTTCATACCACTTGTACATCATTGTGAGTGACTCGTTCAACACCGTGCTGATCGTCTTATCGATACAGCACGTATCGCTCCAAGCCCATCGATATCCGTCCGATCGAACCACCTCGCAGAATTTGCGCAACTTGTCGTTGGGTGGCGATGAATCCAGATCCCAGACTGAGCTGACAGATTTAACGTCTTGGAACGAAGGCTCCTTCCCCTGCCACACATGCGAAAGCATTACGTATTCGAAACACTTTGCCACAACTAGCAGGATACGGCGGTCGTCCAATTCCTCTGTCATAGAGGACATCAATTCTTTGAACTGTGTTTCCGACTTGAATATTTGCATCCGCTCCGTCCTGTTACACAAACGACCGCTCTTGACGTCGATGAGGACAAGAGGGCATGCATGAAAAAGGTCCTGAGCGATGCTCTCGACGGTCATCTGCGACCGGGAAGGAGAAATATATTTCTTGCCGAATTCTTCGTGGAGTCAACACGATATTATCTGTGCGTTGGCAAGGTGACACTTACTGCGAGTGTCTGGATCAACAGATTGTTCAATAAGGGAAAACATGCGAATGAAGGCTTCCAGAGCTTCATCGTAGCGCTGCAAACCATGCAGTGCGGCGTGTCTTCTCTCGTACCCCCACGGAGAGTGTGTGTCTACCTTGATGACCTGGGTCGATACATCTAGATTTGCCAAACACAAAGGAAAGAAAACTAACATACCTCATCCGCATCCTTCAGTGCATCCTCCCACAAGCCCAACATTGCTCGAACTTTACTTCGTTTTGCAAAGAGACCCACGGGATTCGACGGATTTAGGGACAGCGCGGTTGAATATCATACGATCGCTTCCTTGAGATTATTGGACTGCATGGCTGCATCTCCATTGGATTCAAATGTTGCAAGACATTTTTCGACAAGAGCTGATCCGGAACGTTCAACACGCGTGGATCGAGACTAATGGTCAGGGAACGCATACCAGGATCCCACTCTGCAGTCGCTTCGCTTGTCAATGCCCCCTCGCCGAGGGTCTGGACCATCGCAGCAAGTGAGTCGGGCGTTTCACTATCGCCCGCGGCATGCATAGCTTTGCATAGATGTAAGTGGATTGCGAAGGCGAGTCTATCGAAATCCCATCCGAATATCTTTCGGACGGAATCAGTATACTTGGGGCGAATGTCAGACCAAACAACTTACGAGCGAGATCACCACCAGATGAGGACTCTTTTGGAACGGGATGGCTTCTTGGGCACGTTTAAGTAATTCTATCCCGCGTTTGTTGTTTCCTTCTCTCATCGATATGCACCCGAGTTGCAGGAACATTTCAGCCTGTTCATCATCCTGTTAAGCACATTTACCAAATAGTAGCATAGACGTACCCGGACGACGACGTAGAGCGACTTGTCAGCCCCCATATCAATCAAATCATTCACTCGTGAAATGGCGTCGTCATGTTTTTCGCATCCAAACAATATAATTGCCTGAGTAGAACATAGATCAGTGCAACCAGCAATGGAGGTGACAGGCGCCAACCTTGATCAACAAAAGAAATTAATTTTCAGCCGGGAGACCCTCACTAAATGCGAGGTCAAACACACGCAAGCCAGCTTCGTGCTCCCCATTGCCGACACGAGCTATTGTGTTCGAGATATGACCAATGATGGATGGCTGGACTTTGAGAGACTCGGCATTTGATCATCAGCACGAGATGGAATAACAGATAGACATGAATTACTTTTTTTGCGTCGTCAATTGCCATGGTCCATTTCTTCAAACGCGTCCGTACAAGAGCGCGGTGAGCGAGGGCACGTGCATGGTGAAAAGGGTTGGAGGACTGTGACATTTCTGTTGTGAAAATGTCTTCTGCACGAGTGAAATCGCCTTGGGTCCAAGGTTCAGAGGCAGCATCGCTGATGTACATGAGTGGCAACTGCAGCACTACAAGAGACATCAGAACAAGCGGACAATGGTTGGGGGGAGTCACTCACGATGCGAGGAGAACGAGAAAGTTGTCCATATATGAGCTATTAGTTATGAAAAGAGTGCTAAGTGGGTCACTTACATTCACTGTGAAGTACGATGCCGGAAGGACATCATGAAGACTCCGGAAGGTGATTTTTCCGTTTTCTTCGCCGCTCGCGAGGTAACCATCATTGAGGGAAAGTGTGGTGGAGTTAACTACACTCGCATGTTGGATTGCCGTTCCGATTTCCTCGTGCGTGGAAGCATCCCAGAACGATAGGGATTGGGACGAAACGACGACAAGAAATTTTTGGTTGTGTGATAAGGTTACGGAACCTGCCCATTCATTGCCGGGAACAGACCATTTGTGGAGCAACGACCCCGACGACGGATCGAAGCACCTAACTTCAGCGCAAGATACGGCAAAAAGTTGGCGACCGTCAGCCGACCATGCCAGGGACGAACGGTTGTAAGAGTTGACATGAAACGGGATAGTCAATAGCTGCTCGCCATTCTCGGTGTCGTAGATATGAATCGACTCGTTAGCGTTCGGGTTCTCCCACGTAGTGGTGGCGATGCGGTCACCAGTTGGAGAGAATCGCACAGTTGTCACCACATCCTCGTGTTGTAGGGGCCCGATAAGTTTTTTCCCAGTCAAGATGTCCCAGATGAACGCGTGCTTGTCGAATCCACACGTCCCAACTTTTGTCGAGTCGGGGGAGATATCCACTGAGCATACTGCATCCGTGTGACCATCAATGCCCAGGACCTCTTCGTGGGTTTGTGCATCCCACACCCTGACATTCATCCTAATATCCTCCAAACGCCGAAGTCCACACACGAGCCACTTGCGATTTGGCGACAGTGCGGCAGCATAGATTTCCCCCCCTTCAGTTCGAATTGGTTCGCCAATCTCGCGTCCGTCTTCCAACTGCCATCGCCGAAGCATCCCTTCTTCGCCGCCGGTCAGTACCTGCTCGCCATCCTCAGCGAAAAGGACAGAGTATATTGGATGTTGACCATTGATTTCAATCACCCTTGGATGATCTAGAAGCCAGCAGGTGTCCATCATAGGCGTTTGCTGGCGATGGGTACGTACCTTTTCTCGTTGACTGCATATCCAGCAACAGCAAATGGATGCAAACAGGGCCGAGAGAGTACCAAGTCAAGGGGCAGAGGGACACCTGGCTTCCTGTGGTACGCTATATATGTTCCGCGGGCCTCAAGAAGATTAACTATAATTCGCACGGCCCCTGGCGAATGTTCGGAGCCACCCGTCCTTCCTGTATGCAGTCCCAGTCACGCTTGTGGGGGAAATGGAAACATGCGAGGGAATGGGAGGCAGGAATACCCAATGGAATGGTGTCATATGTCGGGGTTTGCGACAATAATGATACGGTCAGGCCGTCGTCACACTAGTGAGTACTCTTCTCATCGTCGATCATACTTGCTTGAGCGCACAGCACATCCATACCCTGGCAGTCCACGGCTCTCCACCCTTGATGAACTAGAACAAGAGTATATTGCTTTACAGATATGGTGACGACGCGGCACACAAACAGGCTCTTAGCATAGCGCTAACAGTGTGCCCGCCTTTCCTCATGTTGTCTCGTCCTCCATCCCATGTTCTCAGAAAGGGCGACATGGACGTATGCGTTGACAGATGTAAGTTCACTTCCCGCTCCTTCCCTCAGTCCTCTTTTCTTACATTCCCTGTATTAACCATCACGTCCAACGTCAAGAACGGTGAGGGACCGCTTGAAACCCATATTATGTGTAGAACTGGTCCAACTCTACGACACCAACACCGGAGTCGTCTCTTCTCCAGTCACATCTTCCTCTCTGCCGGTCTCCGCCAACGCCCATCTGTGTGACTGATCTTCGCCGATCCTCGCCTTACCAGATCCCCGAATCCATTCTCATCTATCAATGTCTCTAGTTGCACCCCATGCGTGATCGATTGTGATCCAGTATCAAGGAAGCGTTCTCCCCCCTGGGCAGTATGCCTGAGTGATCGAAACTCGCTGCTCGACACTCAGTTGCAGAGCGGTACGTCGAATGTCAATAACCCAGGGAGGGACTCGGACGACGCGAGATCATGCCATAGGACTATCATGTCTGATAAAAATATTCATTCAAATCACATCACGTATCAAACGATGGAACGACCATATGATTCGAATGAAGAGTTCACCCCGCTGGTATAGTAGCACTAAGCACCACAGTACTTTGGCCCAACAAATGATTATGGAACCACGATGGCACTATGCATTGCTTGAGCTAGGTAATAACATGCACCATGATTGGACACATTTAGTAGTCGACGGGCAGCATTGTCAAACGAATGCTCTCGCCGTTCCAGCCTGACCCACCCCTCTATCTCGGTTCTCCGAGTTACCCCCTTCCGTAGATTCTCACTTCCGAATGCGCGTGAGGTACCCTCCTGGTCGTAATAGATTATGGATGGTACACTCAAGTATCCACCAAAGCGCTCTGTGCCAGGAAAACTTCTCATATGGGCATGATGGATATTTAGAGAGTGCGCTAGCGCTCACCGTGTAACGCTCATTATGACTGGTGGTTCCCCAGAGTCAAGAGTACTGTATGAGACGCTGCTACGTGTAACGCCCACATCAAACGCCAAAATCAAGTTTCGATGAAATCCCTGGATCCTGGTGCGGCTGTCGCTCTCATCGTTCCGGCATACTACCTTGCGAGGTTGCCGTTCGTGTGTTACCCGTGTCACAGGCGCAGCGGTGAGAGATGTGACGACGCAAGGTCAGCAAGACTTACTCAGTCTGCTGCCAATACAAATTACAATACGATCGGTCACGACACTTATTACATAGGATTGGGAGGGATTAAATAATTTACACGAGTAAGTAGGACCTGCTAATCCGTACCGACGGCTGGATACAGTTGATATGCATAATAATGGGGCTCTGGGGCCGATGGGGGTGGGACTGACCAAACGAATCATACTCTAAATGTACAGCCTCTTGAAAGTTTTAAGTTACATTCAGAAGCCACAATGCTCCACCCGGATCTCGCTCCGTCCAAAGGAATTTCCTCAACTGAAAGCAGTGAGAGAGCGGCTCATGAATCCGGTTGGTGGTCTCAAATCGCGAAACTGTATCTTTGGTACCCCACTGATGCTCGACGAACTCTTGGATCCCCCGAGGAGGCTGAAATCCGCGAAAAGGATCTTTTCGCGACCGGCGAGAAGGGTGAGGATGAGATTGTGGCTGTTGTTTGCTACGAAATTGCCGTAGAGAGGCAATATCATTGAGATCGACAATATCCTTGCACCAAGCGTTACAAGGATGCGAGCAATGGGGATGCGTGAGGAACTGGAGAGGGCAGTATTGGAGTATGGTGAGGCTGATGACTTGGATTTAATGAGGCAGCTGTGCCATTTCCATGTCCACTTGTGTCGACAAGAGTCCGCAAACACAAAGCAGACGACGCTAGATAAATTTGTAAGTTGTATCACCGCATGGTAGCCATGTCACAATTTATTACACATTGTCACAATGCATGTCCATCATATTGCATAGCGAGTGGGGGGGGTCCGGGCTCTATGCATTTTGAGTATATCAACTGTAAGTAGTACTACTCGGCGGGTTCTCACTGAGGCACTGAACGGACGATGCTCGGACTTTGAAACATTTCAAGTACCGCGCTGCGGCCCGAGGCACCAGGCACCTTGGCTATAAGTCATTAAGAAAGCGGTGATCCAACCTGACGAGAGTCCGCTGCTCTCGCGTCATTGGTGCTAAGGCTCTGCAAATCCTGTTGGGAGCCGATTACATGTTCTCAGCGCCAACAATCGACCCCTGTTATGATAATTACGGCGCTGTCCTTCGAGGTAAGACGATAATGGTACATGACATTCCGACCGAGCTCTGCCAAGTCTGGACGGACAACACGTGTTGCGAATTTCCGGCAATGAACCAGTCTGAGATTCTAACCGCTATCGTGCGATAAGACACTGTGGCTCATGTAGTTGGCAGACCCACTCGAATATTCGATATCCAACTGCCTTGCAGCCCATGGGGAGCCGCAAACTCGCCCAAACCGGGGTCGGCGGTGTGAAATATGAAGCGAGCCAGGCCAATAGATAGGTAGCTGCGAACTCATCCAGAGCATCAACACATGGACCATATTGTTGGGGTGCTCGGTAGTCTGGCATACTAGAAACAACTCCTGAAACGGCATAGTTTTTCTATCGGATACACCTAGGCCATTCGAACAACGACACCGTGGGTGCCAATTGGAGGGTAGTTGTCAGGTACATGAGGTGCAGAATGGATCAGAAGCTGATTGAGATGGGAATTTATTCGACAAACACACAAGTCCCGATATCGAAAAAGGCCCTAATGGCGATCAGGATGTTCTCGGGACGCGGCGTTCCCGACGGCACACGGTTTCTGCACGTTCGTGACTGAACATGTGAGCCACCGATGTGAAACCGGGGTCGAAACACGCGTCAAGTCGGAGGGCCTGGTTTTGGTGCAAGCTAACTGAAAAGGCCCGCCGGGTGTGCGAGATAGGAAGGTCCGACGACGGCCCGGATGTTGCCGTGAACCAGCTTCATTAGTTGGCCTGGGCGGGCGACAGCGGCGACGACGACGACCATCGCGGCCTGAACCTGGAAACACCTCAGGGTTGCTTGGGTCTTCATTCCGTACAGCCTTGGCGGGTTCGAGCGCTAGGTAGACGTCCAATTCGTCAACCTGTCCTAATCCAGCACACCAACGTCAAATCGTCCACCATTATCCCAAATCGTTTCTCGATTCTGCAGATAATCTAATTTCCGTTGCGCTTATAAGCTCTCCTTTTCCAGACCTGCCTCCTTCTCCACTCCTCCCATGGACTCCTTCCACGAGCCATACACACGTGCAGGCGACGATATATCCCTTGATGCCGTCCGCGAACAGGTACGCGCACTCGAAGACGCCCATAGGGCCCACGGCGTGCAGCTCTCGGGCAGGATCGTGCACGTCTGCCACTACCTCCCTGTCATCCCTTCGCTCATCGTCCATACGTCCCCGGCTGCCGCAGGCGTCCTCAGCCCTCCTCCGTCTCCACCCACGCAGTATGACGACGTCCCAGCGAGTCCAACTGGAGGCGCTTCTCAGTCAGAACAGTCTCAACAACCGTCCGTCCCATCCAAGCGTTGGAGACTTGCACACCGATACGGTCATGCTGCTATGATATCCGGTATTCGTTCCCTCTCTGCCACTCACGACCAGCTCATCATTGGCTGGACCGGCGACATCGCCTCGGCTCCTCCCGTGGGCGCGGCATTTGCCGAAGAGAACACTGGAAGCACTGCTGACGAGGAGCACTGCATTCCGAGCCACCTTGTGAGCCGAGCCGATAGAGAGGCGCTAGAGGCCGAGCTGGTCGGATATGACGAAGATGGCCAGGGCCAGGGCCAGGGGAACGAGGGGAAGCTCGAGTACGTGCCTGTCTGGCTGGAAGATAAGGTCGCGCATGGACATTACGAAGGGTACTGTAAAACAAGTAAGTCCCTGCTCCCTTTCATTCCGCTACTTTACGCGCCCGTTTCGTCACTTGGTCCCAATCTTATCATTCTACTCTGTTTGGCTTTCGCCGCCCTTTTGGCGCACGATTTCCATATTTGTACTCCAGCTGTTATTTCTCGTGCACGGATGATATTCTTCGGGAATGTTCATCTGCTTCCGGAAATTCACGCAAGTGCCATGGCACCCTGTTGATAGGTGATCCGCTGGCAATCCATCGCTTGATCTCGTATCTTGGGGTGCTGTCTATCCAAGCAGTGTCGCCGGATCAAAAGCCTCAGCTGACGCCCATTTCCCTGTACGCGCTTCACATGTGCGCATTTGTTTTTGCATCACATCGACCTAGATAAGGGTTGGTGTCGCTACCCGTTCTTTTTTTGTTTCTAAATCCAACCTACCACGATTCTTTTTTGTCGTCTTTCCTGCTTTACGTGAAACCCTGATACTGACCTTACTTAAAGCGCTTTGGCCGCTGTTCCACTACCTGCTTTGGCAGGACGTCGCGACAGAGTACGCGTCCGCGGACGCTCATTGGATCCATTATGAAAAGGCATGTCAGGCTCTATCACTGCCCCGTCGACTGGGGTATTTATCTCCCTATTTAGGCAAACCAAGCGTTCGCCGAGCGTATCGCGTCCGTGCTCAAGCCGGGTGATCTCGTTTGGGTACATGATTATCACCTTCTCCTCGTCCCGAAGCTCTTGCGCAGTAATTTGAGTGAGAAGGGCACCGAAGCGTGAGTCCATGTCCCGCGCTGTTTGTGGATCAATCCTAACCGTGTCCACTATCCCGCCGCAGTATCATCGGACTCTTTGTCCACACACCGTTCCCAAGCTCAGAGGTGTTCAGATGCCTGCCACGTAAGTTACTTGCCGTCCCCCTTACCCTTATGAGATTTCACGGGTGACATCAGGTCGCAAGGAGATTCTCGATGGGATGCTCGGTGCCGATCTCGTCTGTTTCCAAACGTACTCGTACACCCGTCACTTCACGTCTACCTGTGTCCGCGTCTGCGGATACGAAACGACGACCCGTACTGTCCCCGCGTCTACGTCGTCCACTGCTTCTTCCACGCTCAGTGGCAGCATACACGCGGATCGTAACAAATCTTCCAGCTCTTCCGACAAGTTCGTTGGTATCGACATACACGGCCGCACTGTCGCGGTCTCTCATTGTCCGGTTGGTATCGATGCGGAGCGTGTCGCGAAGGACACCTTGCGACCCGGCGTCGAGCCCAAACTGGAGGCCCTCCGGGTGTTGTATGCGGACAAGAAGATCATCGTGGGAAGGGACAAGCTTGATGTCGTCAAGGGTGTCTTGCAAAAGGCATGTCGTTGCCCCTTTCTTGCTCGGGCGCGATTTACTGACGAGGGTGTCCCATGTGGTGACAAAAGCTCCGTGCCTTCGAGAAACTCTTGCACGATTACCCAGAATGGCAAGGCCAAGTGGTGCTTATCCAAGTGACGTCGCCTGCCCTCACGGATTCTCCAAAGCTGGAGCGTCAAGTGTCCGAGTTGGTCGCACACATTAATGGGGAATACGGTAGTCTGGATTTCATACCCGTTCATCACTAGTATGTTCTCCTTCCTTCTCGTACTCGCACGTTCTTCCGTACTACCCTAACGTGCGCGCTGACCTCGTTGCTTCGCATAGCCACCAGTCACTCAAAAAGGATGAATTCTACGCGCTTCTTTCGGTTGCAGATTTGGGTGTGATTACACCGCTGCGTGATGGGATGAACACAACCTCGATGGAATTTGTGATCGCGCAAGAACGCACGAAGCGATCGCCGCTCGTGTTGAGCGAGTTTATGGGCATCAGCCAACACATGGGCCAAGCCTTACAGGTCAATCCGTGGGACCTCGGGGTGCGTACCTTTCCGGACCGGACCACGTCTAACGTCACTGATTCCAACCGAATACGAATACGAATAGGACGTCGCTGCGGCGATAAACAGGGGTCTGCTCATGTCTCCTTCCTCGAAAGCTGCCCGGCACGCGGCTCTCCATAAAGTCGTCACGACGCACACCTCACACACGTGGGCCGCCCTCCTCGTCAAGATGCTCCTTTCACAGATCAACGGTCAGACGAGCACACGGAACACGCCGAACCTCCCCAGGGAGCTCTTGCACGACAAGTACGCCAAGGCAGGGAAGCGACTCTTTTTGTTTGATTATGATGTGGGTGTCGGTCCATCTGGGGTGTCTGCAGGGTTGACGTTCTTGGATGTTGCAGGGTACGCTCACGCCGATCGTCAAGACGCCGGCGATGGCAGTTCCTTCGGTCGATGCGCTGAACGCGCTGACCAGGCTCGCCGCCGATCCCCGGAACGTGGTGTATATCGTCTCTGGTCGTGACCAAGCGTTTTTGGAGCTCCATTTGGGACACATCAAGCACCTGGGTATGAGCGCCGAGCACGGTGGCTTCATTCGCGACCATTTCAACAACAACAATGCGGGAAAACAAGATGAGGAAGAGAGCTGGGTCAACTTTACGGCGCAGTTGGATATGGGATGGATGGACGAGGTGGCGGAGATATTCAAGTATTATACGGAGCGAACGACGGGGAGCCACATCGAGGTCAAGAAGAGCTCGATTACGTGGCACTATAGAGCAAGTGATCCCGAGTGGGGGTAAGTTTCTCCTTTCATTCCTCGTTTCCCGTTTTTTCCTCTTCCTCTCCCGCATGCTGATGAGGCGAGCGATTGTCAGATTGTTCCAGTGCAGACAGTGCCAAGACTTGTTGGAGAACAACCTGGCGCATAAACGTCCGATCGAAGTACTCGTCGGGAAGAAGAACCTCGAAGTCCGCCCGTTGGCTGTGAACAAGGTCCGTTCCCAATGATCTCTTCGCCTCTGTTTTTCTCAAGGATCTCCGTCTTTCATTCCACATTCATCTCCCCTCCATCTTTCCAAAAATAGGGCGAGATCGTCAAGCGGATTTTATACCTCAATCCGGACGCCGAGTTTATCTTTTGTGCGGGAGACGACAAGGTGAGAAAGATCTTGTGACCGATCGTGACTTTATCGATCGTCTGACCCGTACGTTTCCGATCTAGACGGACGAAGACATGTTCCGAGCGCTGCACGTCTTCCCGCCCAAAGCGACCGGCAAGGTCCAATTTGGGGCGCCCCTTTCCGTCACTCTCGCTGATAACCACAACAAGAACGGCGTGACCCGACCGGACGTTGAACTGGCGATCGAGCGCGATGCGATATTCACGACGTCGGTTGGACCGAGTACCAAGCGGACGCAGGCGACCTGGCATCTGACATCATCATTTGAGGTGGTGGAACATATGTTGGCGCTCGTTGGAGAGACCGTCGGGGGGGCTGAGGCTGTCGGGACGGGCAACGGGCATGGAGAGAATCCCAAGGGTTATTTGTGACTAGAAGGGCGGATAGATTTGACTTGGAATTCGGGAAATGAGTGACGGCTGTGCGTACGCACCTCGGGATTTTTCTTACAGGATTTAGAACGACAGACTCGCCCTTTCTCTCGCCCACTTCTCTAGAGCTTTCCTAAACTGTCTCTGTCGTGCACTTTTTTTCGTGTTCTTGACTAATTTATTATGGGATCAAGTCGGCGAGCGGTCTAGCCGCCTGGTTTGATATTCTATCGTCGACATGTTGAGCTCGTATGGCGTGCTTTCAAGGAACAGAGTCCGTTGGGGCACACGGTCGGGAATGTCAGCCTTCTTCCGCGTTACCTTTGAAGGGAGGGGAAAAGCGGAGAGGAAGCGTACTGACCATGTTCATCAATTGTCCATCCCTTGGGCCGTCAACCTGCCATGAACGCCAGGCCCTTGCCTGGTCGAGCATGGAATAGAAGCATCCAATCGATTGAAAACGAGACGATCGTCAATAAAAACCCGTGCCGGTACTCAACACGCCTCTCCAGACACCTACTTTCCTGATTCGCCCGAACGTCCGGGGGCCACATGAGATGGCTAGATTCAGACTGGCATGGTCATCAACTCGTACGGCCGGCCATGACCTGGAAAACATCTTGCAACTCTAACCCGACAAAACATACATCGACACGTTCCAAGATTGACGCGACTGTGTATCGCTCGACACCTTGGTCGCAAGACGGTGACATGTGGCGGGTATTCTGTGTACAGCGAAGCTATATCGTCGTCCTAACCAGCCGACAACCCTGCAAGCGTGTCTGACGGGAATCCATGATCAGCACAACGCTCTTACGGTCGTTGAGACACAGCACATACCCTCTTCCCATATTATAATCATAACGCAGATACGACACCTTTGCTTACACTCACGCGAACACGGGTTACACATCCACCTTTGGCAGCTCAAACATGCCGATACGCGACCTTCAGGGTCTGAGCAGCAATCGTGGCACATGTCCATCCGACATCCTGGGCATTGATGGGTATCTGAGCGCTGCAGATCCTCGCCTATTGTGTCCTCCCCCTTTGCACCCCCTCTCTCCTGAAGCTGACAGCCTATGCAGACACCGGTCCGATGGCAGAGATGGCAAAAATAGGTGTATCTGCACCCGTCTTGTCTCCTGCAATATCGCGACCCACAACGGGGACACGAGATTAAACAGGGATCATCTGGTGCGTCATTTGCAGCGCATGTGTTACATAACCAGGCGGAGCCACAAGCGCAGTGTTTTCCCCCGTGCTCGGTAGCACAGTCAGGGCAATAGGCAGCATCAAATCCCAGCTCAGAGAGACGGGGTGCACAATTCGGGCAGCAAGATGTTTTACCACCACCGCATTCCAGCCAAGGATTTACACGGTCATTCCCAATACAGGACCTACATGGGCCAGGCATCGGGGAATGCGACCGCACGATTGACTTTTCTTCATCAACAAGGTGGGAATTGTGGGATGGCCGCACCATTTCCTCCGTAACAGGTTCTGGATGGATAATTCGCCCGGGACACCAACATACGTCATAGCTACAGCTCCAGGAGTTGCAGACTGGACACTGGGCAAAGAATCGGGTTGTGTCTTGGTCCGACTCTAGGCAGCCGCGACATGCCATGGTATAATGCTCATAGCATTGTTCGGAGCCATCGACTTCCGAACCTTCGCAGTCCGAGTATGAGCATGCAACAACGGTGTCGCATACTGAACAACTCCGTAGGGGTTCGCAACAAAGGGGGCAGGTCAACAAGTCGACCTCGAGAAAAGGACTCATGTCGTGGATGATACCGAGCTCGAGCAATCGGCTGCCGTAGTTCTACATCCGCGCCTGAGAGTCAAGTTTCCTAATGTAATAAACACCCACCTGTACCCGTTTCAAGACGTGGTCTGCATATTCCCTGAGTTTGGCTGTCCGAGCTGAAACCCAATCTGGGCTCCTATCACGGAGCTGGATATCCTCTAAGTCGACATGATACCTGACGCCCGAGAAAGAAGATCGTGAAAGAAAGACCTGAGTAAGCCGGGAGAGATCGTGGACGTGTTGGAAGCAAAATGATGATGTCTCGAACCCCTCCGGGCCTACCCCAAGTGAAACAAGAAGCTCCTCGGCTGGCCTGAGCCACGGGGTAATATCTGAGTTGTGCTCGTTCATGACGAGGGACGTGATGGGAGGAGTCGACCTAGCCATTTGATGATTTCTGGTGGCGGAAGGAAAGCGCTAGTGCTGCCCGTTGATTCGATTCCGAACGGAAACTGTTATTGCTAACAACACTGCCTCGCACTTTGGCATTTTTTGCTCGAAGCTTCAACCCATTGAGTCATTCAGACACGACCGCTTTATTTAACGATCCAAAAACCGCAGCTCACAATATTGCTTGAAACGACCGAGATATCTGACCATTGGGTAGTACATTTCAACGGAAGAGGTCGACTTGCCTACCACAATCATCCACTCAGGCATCTTGGAGTTCGGCCGTAACTTGAGCCTTCCGTTACAGCGGCTCACGGTGAATCCACGCTTTTCGATTGATTATCGCGGGCTGATTTCGTGGATTAACCTGGTTTAGGTCCCGGGAGAGCAGATGATCACCCCGATCCATCATAGCAGAAGTCATGCTGCATGCAGCTACTCTCGGACCTCCCTAATGTTCGGTGCGCTTCAGCCTCTCGGAAAATATATCAAGGGTCCATACAGATCTATCGTCAACTCTCCTGGATCCAGGATGGTTGCTCCGTCAGGCACTTTGGTATGAGCACCGAATGCCGTGGCTTTATTTGCGACCCCTCCAATCGCAAGACAATGCGGGAAAACGAGACGAAGGCGAGAGTTGGACGAATTTTACAGTGTTATTTGAGTCGGTTATGGGTTACATATTCGGACCTCATACGGAGCAACTGTGAGCTATATCAAGTCCAATTATGTGGAGTCTTTGTGTGGTGATCCCGAGTGAGTGAGTCTTCCCTATCTGTTCCTTGGTTGGGTGCTGATGAACGAGGTATAGATTAATCCGGTGCAGACAACGCCAAGACCCGTTGGAGAACAATCGAATGTATAAAACATTTGATCGGGGTGTTCGTCGGGAAGAACCCCGAAATTCATCCTCTGGCTGTCAACAAGGCCCGTTCTTGATGATTGCCTTTGCCTCTGTTTCTCAAGGATCTTCGTCTTTCGTTTTGTTCCATTTTCCAAAAACAAGGCGGGATCGTCATTTGACTTATACCTGAATCCAGATGCCAAGTGTCTATCTTTCGTAATGGAGATAACGGGGTCGACATCCACAAGAACGGCATCGCCCGACCAGACGTCAGGTTGGCGGTCGAGCGCGACGCAATATTAACGACCTTGGTTGGGCCGAGTACCAAGTGGACGCAGGCAACCTGGCATCCGATGTCGCCGTTTGAGGTGGTAGAGCATATATGTACGTACGTGGACATTTGGGATCTTCCTTACGGGGTCTAGAACGACAGGGTAGATGGACAGACTCGCTGGTTGTCTCACCCTTCTTCTGGAGAGCTTCCCTAAATCGTCTGTCACGCACTTTTTCTCTTTAAATTCAGCATTGAAGAGGCGTTGAACCCCACCCGATGAACTTCAAGGCGCGGTCTGAAGAACCCCGAAATCCATCCGTTGGCTGCCAAAAAGGAGCGTTCCCGATGATCGTCCTCACCCCTGCTTTCTCAAGGATTTTCATTTTTTTGTTTCGTTCCGTTTTCCGAGAATGGCACGGGATCGTCAAGTAGGTTCGATACCTGAATCTGGATGCCGAGGTCATCTTTTGTGTGGGAGATGACAAGGCGAGAAAGGTCCTACGATCGATCATGTGGCTTTGTCGATGGTCCAGTGCGTCTATCTCTGTCCTGGACCGAAGAAGACATGCTCCGAGCACTACCTGTTTTCCCGCTCAATGCGATCGGCGAAGTCCAATTTGGTATGTGTCTGTCAGGTCACCCTCACCGACAATCACAACAAGAACGACATGACCCGACCGGACGTCGCGTTGGCAATCGAGTGCGATACGATATTCATGATGTTGGTTGGGCCGAGTACCAAGCGGACATAGCCGAGATGGCATTTGACGTCGCTGTTTGAGGTGGTGGAATATATGTTGTCGCTCGTTGGGGATCATTGGGGCTGAGGTTGCCGGGGTGGGGAACGGAATGGGAATGTGGAGGAGTCCAAGGACTACTTGTAACCCGACGGACGAACAGATAGACTTTGGATTTGGGATTTTTTCTTATGGGATTTAGAACGACAGAGTAGGCAGTGTGGCAGGTCGCTTTTTCCTCTACCCTTCTTTCCACCTTCCTCTCCAGAGAGGCTTTCCCAGATCATCCCTGTTGCACACTCTTTCTGTGTCCTAATTGATGTGGTCGAGCCGGCGAGTCATCCTTAGGACACATATCGCCGTGGTCTCGAGCTTTTCGTGTGGTGTGTTTTCGAGGAATGGATACGTCAACTCACCATATAGCGTCAACAATGTTAGCCTTCGCCTGTGTCGTGCAGTGGTACATGATAAATCTGACGCAACTATCGATGGCTCAATGCCTTGGCCGCAGGGCGGTGTCAAGTGACAGATATTCCCCAAGCAGTGAACCCGTACGTAATGTCGTACTAGCAGGCCACGCTGTCAGTAGGACAAAGATGTAAGTGTAGCGGTTGTTGAGATGAACGGCACATACCCTCTTTACACGCACTAAATGCAAGAATAGCACCTGCCTTGCTCATGCCCACACGAACATGAGTTACAGATCCGACCTTGGCAGCCCACGCGTCGGGCAACACGGCGTTCAGTGGTTGAACAACACTCATGGCATATATACAAAGGACACAGTATGGAGCATTGCTCATAGACGCTTGAGGGCTGCGGATCCTCGCCTAGCGTATCCTCCCGTCTAGCATCACCTGTTCCCTGAAGTCCGCAGTTAATGCAGATACCAGTCCGGCCACAGATCTGGCAAAGGTAGCAGCATCTGCATCCGTCTGGCCTCCCGCAGTACTTTAGCCCGCGACGGGGACACGAGATCAAACAGGGATTATCTGGTTCGCCATCTGCAGCACATATACCACATAACCAGGTAGAGCGGCAAGCGCAGTGCTGTCCCGCGTGCTCGTCAACACAGTCAGGACAATAGGCTGCATCGAATCCCAGCTGAACGAGACGGGGTACACGGCGCGGGAAATGGGGGGATGTACCAGTACCGCACATTTTCCAAGCATTTGCGTGGCCCGATTCAATACAGGGCTCGCATGGGCCAGGCGTTGGGGAATGTGACCGCACGATCGACCTGTCTTCATCAACGGGGTAGGGATTGTGGGTCAGCTCTGCCAGTTGTTCCGTGACGGGCTCTGGATGGACAATGCGCCCAGGACACCAGTCCACTTCATAGCTATAGCACCTGGATTTGCAGATTGGGCGGGTGACAAAGAATCGTGTCGTGTCTTGGTCCGAGTCTAGGCAGTTGCGACACACCATAGTGTAATGCTCATGCCAACACTGTCTGCAGTCGACAGCTTCCGAGCCTTGACAGTCCGGGTCTGCGCATGCAACAATGGCATCGTATACTGAACAACTCCGCAGGGGTTTGCGACAAAGGAGGCAGGTCAGCAAGTCGACCCCGAGAAAAGACTGGTGTCGTGGATAAGACCAAGTCCAACCAACCGGTTGCTGTTGTTCTACATCGAACCCAAGGTGTTGACTTTCTGACAACAGACATCAATAGAAAACACTCACTTGCGCCCTTTGCAGGACGCGCTCTGCATATTCCCTGAGGTTGGCTGTCTGGGCTGAGACCCGGTGTGGGTTCGTATCATGGAGCTGGATATCTTCCATGTCAACACGATATTTGACGTCCAAGGAAGTAGTAACTGAAAGAAAGACTTGGGCGAGCTGGGTGAGATCCTGAGTGTGTTGGAAGCAAAATGATAGCTCCCTGAGCTTCTCATCTGAACGGTACTCAATGGCCATATGCAAAGCAATAAGCTGAGCGGCGCGATCGTGATCAGCTTGTCGACCGTCCTAGCCCAAAGGGCAAATGCGGGAACCAAAAGGACTTGTAACTACTTACGACCTGACAAACAACACCACCGAACACGTCTTGCAAAACATACCAAGTTGAATCCGCTATGTATCGCTCGACAAGTTGGTCCCCCGAGGCGACGATACATGACAAGTCACAGATAATTCAGAATAGCAAACCCATGTACCGTCACAGTTACTCCACACGATACATCTGTCATCAGCACGGGGGATGCCAATGCGGCCGTCGAAATAACCGCCGTTTACCCTCCTCCACAACCAGAACACCAGTTGCTTCCTGGGAAGATATCTCGCCTGTGATCCTGATGCAAACATTGCGAAATACCACACCGAAGCGGCGTGATCTTGGAGTTATGTAGGCAAGTACACATGACGTACGCGGGAGGGATTAAAGTTACTGTAACCCGCTGCATATCATACAATTGAGAGTTACAAAACGGCGATAGCATCAGGCGTTCCACAGATGATAAGCTCGGGCATCTGACCAATCGGTGACTCCATGTGCCTACCTGTAGTGAAGCCAAGATTAGCATAAACATATTGCAAGTCTCGGAGACAACTGTACATACCATCTGCAGAAAAGAAAATGCATCGTGCTTGGACTGCACCCGCCGCACATCCAGCGGTGGCAATCCAAGCATTGCACCACCCCAGACCCGGAGGTCGAGCAACACTCATGGCAGATAGGCAACCCACATTCAATGCACTTTTCATAAGCCTCGTCAGGCTGTAAATGCTCGTCCGACGGATCCTCCCCCCCGACGTCTCTCTTCTCCTGGAGTTGACAACCAACGCAGACACCACCCCGACCACAGACCTTGCAAAAGCAGCAGTATTGGCATCCAGCCACCTTCCTGCAATAGGCCGATCCACAATGAGAACATAGGATTAGGCCAGGATCATTTGGGGGATCAATCGCAGCACAACCACTACATAGCCAGGCGGAGCCACATGTACAGTGCTTTCCATTATCCTCAACGATGCACCCCGAACAGTATACAGCACGGAGGCCAGCATCAGAGAGACAACGTACACGAGACGAACACGGGGAAACCCGGGACGCACTACACTCTTTCCATGCAGTTGCATATCCAGAATCAACACACAGCCTACATGGGCTGGGCTTCGGTGAATGCGACCGCACGATTGATATTCCTTCAATCGGAAAGGTGCTAGGTAGCTCTGTCGACTCCTTTATGCCTGGTTCCGAGCGGATAATTCGCCCGGGACACCAGTCAACGTCACGCCTGCAATGCCAGGAATTGCATGTTGGACACTGGATGAAGGGAGGTATCGAGGTTCGGGCTTCAGAGTCGGGGTACTTCGAGTCTGGGTCCTCTGGACACAGACATTCATGGCAAGCCATGAACATATGCTCCTCGCATAGTTTGTAGTCGACAACCTGTGAGCCTGCGCAACTACTGTTTGAACAGACAACAGTGGCGTCGCAATCTGAACAACATTGTAGAGGGTATTCACAAAGCGGGCAGCTCAGTAGGTCGACTTCGAGAAAAGGACTCAGGTCACGAATGATGTCGAGCTTGATCAGCCGACTGCTGTAGTCCTGCATTCTCGGATATTGGTCAGGTCAGTGTCAAAATACATGTATCAAGGAACACTGACTTGCACCCTCTTCAAGACGCGGCTTGCATACTCTCTGAGGGTCGTCAGAGCCGAATCACGGCACGACTCTACGTATTCGTCAGATAACTCGATGCTGTCCAAATCGATATGATACTTGGCACCGAAGGAAGTGTGTACTGAAAGAAAGATCTGGGAGAGTTCGGAGAGATCATCGGCGTGCAAGAAGCAAAATGCTTGGTCCTGGATTCGACCGTGAAAGTCTTCTTCGTTGGTAATCCTGAGCAAAGCAAGAAGTTCGTCGAACGGTTTGAACCATGGAACAAGATCCCAGTCGTCATCCAAGGACACGGTGAGAGACGTGACGGGCGGAGTCAACCTAGGCATGTGGCACGCAGTTGAAGTGTGAAAAGGCGTGAGACCGTCATGAGCCCAAAGAGTGCAAGGCACGCTAGCAGGGCAACCCACTCTCAGGCTTCAGCACTTCATCTCGAAGCCCAGGCATAGTAACTCACCCCAAGGTCGAGAACTCGACTACCATCCATCGTCATTCGAAGGTTGAACGTTAATGGGACATTCGACGCCTCAGAAATCATGCCACTAGCGCGCACAGCGCTCATTATAGTTTGAACAGACATGATGCATATCGACTCGGGGTCCTCCTGACTTGTCCATGCATTCAAGGTTCATTTCGTATTCGCACCTATGCGCTACCGTTGCTCTTCCCATGTTGGCAATGAGTATACCCTGTACCCTCAGGCTTGTGGGGAGTCACGACAATTCGCGAAATGCCTTGGACAGTCGGTGGAGACATACACTGCGTGTGACATTGGTATGTGAGGCCTTGAAGCCTTCAAGGTGTCGACCATTAGGTGTAGGATGGCAGCGCGAACAGCTCAAAACCTGTCTTGGGTCTGGTTTCTGGGTGTATGCAGTCCTGCAGGTTGGGGGGACGTAGCGACAGAGTAATTGCAGCATTGCCGAATGACGTTCAAAGTGTACAGAACAACCGTAGCAGTAGCTTAGCAAGGAACAAGCCCCCGATCAAAAACAATGAATTGATGCTAAAGTGCATGAGACACGGGGCTGCCACTTCAAGATTCAAAAGCACCATGAATAGACTCGAGTAAGTGAACCACACGAGAATTCGTCTCTTGTCCTTTTTGCTTATCGATTTTGTGTTCGGCACAATTACATGAATCGAACGGGGGATATTGCTATCGGAATTCCAAGCAAACCCACAATATGACCGCGTGGACGGCAGAAAGCGAGTATGGGGATCGCACCTGATGACCCGAGTTGCGGTCAACCACGTGTACTCTTCGACCCTTCTGCGTCCGCGTCTGGGCGATGCTCACCAAAGAAAGTGTGCATCCTCGGAGCCAGTGACCTTGACGCTTCGGGGATATTCTGGAGCGAAGACACCACAGAACCCTGAAGCACTTCAAACCGGGCCATATTCTGCACCACCTCCTCACGAACCTATCCCTGCCGATCGATGTCATTCGTGCATTCCTGTATTTGCGCGCGCAGCTGATCGCATTAAGACGGGTCGGTCAAGTGGGACAGACGGCGCTCGTACACGATCTGTTCTTTTTGGAGGTTGTTCAGGTTCGTGCAGGGTTCCCAAAGAACCCGGCTGATAGTACCCCAGGTTTGAACAAGCCGCAGTAGACATCATGCTCCAGCACCATCCGCTCATTGGCGATGTCATTGCCATACTTTGATGTGGAGAGGTAGGTTATTCCTCGAACATGGGGGGATTCCGGTTTGGGGCATTGGTTGAGCAAGCGTGGCCAAGAACGAGAGAGGGGGAGGAATAGGCCGAGTGGGTGGCACCATGTGAAGACTAAATAGGGGCATCTGCCGGGCCGCGTGAGTCCGATGGCGAGCGGCGGCGAACTAGGAAGGAAAGAGCCAACAGAACTCGGTTGAGCGGAAAACAATGACTTGAGGGACCAGTTTGATGTGGTGAATTCGTCACCAATCTAGATGTTCGGCAAAAGCCATGAACGCCAGGCCTGAAGCGAACACCCGCGTTATCTCTTTCCATGGTTGAAACAGGTTCAACCGCTGGACAAGATAATCGCAACCTCACCCGTCTCGCCGCGTCATACTGCCTGAGCCTCCTGCTGTTCGTTTTGTGCGAATGAGTAGCGATCCATCCGACCTTATGACACGCGGATCGGCATGCCACCTTCTTCATCCTTACGTGTCCACAGAATCCCAACAACATAGATCATTGGATATCCCTCAGCTTGCCGCCCTACCAGACTCATTCGTTCGGCATCCTTTTTTGCTGACACCGAAATGAAGCACACTCGATCCCGAAATGAAACCCGGGATCGGAACGTACTGGTACCCTTATCTCGCAACAGATAGGATGGCCAACTGAACACTATGTTCGCTCAAGTACCTGCTCAACACATGGCACTACTCAACGTCAAGATTATCATAAACGAAAGACGAAACAGGGCACCAAAAAAGGAACAGACGAAGCACAGAAATGTATCGGCGATACACATAGTGGGCGGATCCTCTGCTTTTTGTGTCGGAGAAACGAATACGAGGATATGGAACTGTTTTCGGAGCCGGATACGATGTGGTGGAATATGATAAATCACATATCAGGCTGCATGGGCATCACCTGGCCACCCTTGGCAGCCGTGGGTGAAAAAGTGTGCCAGCGGTCGTTGAAGCGGACATCCAGCGGCCGACCGCCGTACATGTATTGCTGGAACTTGGCTGCCAGAAAGAAAAACGGTTAGGGATGACTGCTCCTGGGGCAAAGGGCAAAACATACCAATGGCAGTCTCGGCCTCCGATACCTGTGCAAATTGGACGACACCACATCCCTTGGATCTCGTCCCGTCGAACAGAATCTCCGCAAGCTCGACCTGTCCCGTGGTCTCGAATAGCTCTACCAAATCCTCGTTGGCAGTCGACCATGGCAACTGAAGTGTACGTCAGACTTGTGCTTGTATCTGCTGAGTTGGTGGAGCACTCACATTGCGAACCATGATTTGCTGGCTTGGCTCAGGTTCAATGTAGCCGTAACCACTACCGTAGCCACCGCCGTAGCTATCCATACGAAGACCACTGTGACCGCCATCGGGTCCTGGATAGTCCGCATAGATGTCTTGGCTCGAGAAATCACGTCCAGGTCCTTGAGACGCATATCCACCTCTGAAGCCACTACCACGGAAACCACCGCGGAAACCGCCACGGAGGCCACGACTACCACCAAAGCCACGAAGTCCTCCACGGAACGCGCCTGGCCCAGAAAGGCCAGCATAACGGTCCTGAAGAGCATATGGAGTGAGCAGCGACAATCGTCAAGTGCCAAAGCCTCTTTACCTCACGGACTTCGAGGGTTCGACCATACCAATCAAAGCCATTATACATGCCTACGGCATTATAAGTCATCTGTCTACAAACTAGGAAACAGGACGTACTTATAGCTTGCTGGGCATCCTTTTGGGTTTCAAAGACCACCGTGCCAGAGCCCTTGGGACGGCCGTCAGCACCAATGTTAATGTCAGCTCTAATGATATTCCCGGCTGCTCGGAATAAGTCCTTCAAGTCCTGCCAACCTGCTTGGTAGGGTAACTAATTGCAATAAATAAGCCGATATCACGAATGGGGGGACGCAAACTGACATTGCCAACATATAGTTGATTCCCTGGGTTCTGTTGGGTGCCGAAATAATTGTGATGGGGGGGGCGTGGCGGGGGCTGCGCATGGAGCCCTTGGCCGGCCATTGCCATACCGATTTTTCCCGGAACGGGGGTGGCACCGAATCGTGATTCATTTTCCCGATCCTAAACGGTTGGTCAAATGGGTAACAACTGGGAGAGCTCGGCAGCTTACCTCACGAATGAAAACTGGACGACCCAGGAGGGGGACTTCTGAGAGCTCTCGGATAGCTCTTTGGGCATCCTCCAGAGACGCAAACTCAACAATCCTAGCCTCCATGTAAGCGGGAAATTAATAACACAAGAAA
>JBBPJV010000130.1:0-42062 GCA_038088915.1 Sutorius aff. eximius
GAATTCGAGAGGCAAAGGGTCGTATACTGCATCCACAAGGAGTCTGTTACCCACAGTATCTCCTAAATCACGCACATGGAGGGATACCGTAGATGCGTGCGCACCACCCACGGGATTGGATAGCCAGAATAGAGTCTTGGGGTCACGATCTTTGCCGAATAGAACACGCGGTGAACGAGAAGAACGCCCCGGTGTCTCGATTTTAACGGACTGGCAGGCGGCGGTTGTGGCGGTTTCCAAGCTTTCGCTCGGGAGGATGAGCTCCCATATACTCGTCGGTCGATTGAGACATGCTTTGACTCCTAACAGCCTTCCATCGCCAGTTTGCTCGTATCCGGTAGCGTAGAGACGGGTTTCGGTTACGAAAGTCGCCTGGCCGAATAGGACTGGGATACTGGGGGGTTGATCTAGTAATAACGCTGTTACAGTGGCACCTGGGGTGTCGTCGTTTCCATCGAGCATCACCTCGTTGGCGGAACGCCAGCGGAATACGAAGAGTGTAGGTCGCCTCCTGGTATGCAGCTGTTCGCCAAAATTGGGCGTGAAACGGAACTTTGGGTATGGATCGTCTCCTGATTTTTCGATAGTCTCGGGGTTAGCTTCCGCGGTATACACCAATGCAGTTTCGGATGGACTAAAAGAGAACGATTTGAAGACATCTGAAAAAGAGAAGGATGTCAGCACATGAGGGCACCTGGGTGAATATCAATATCTATACCATCTGTATGGAACTGCCCGTGGTGCTTCGTGACGTCCAGTGATGCACCCAGCTGAGTGCCCGACCAGACTTCTACATAGCGTCTCTTTGAACCGTTCGCGTCGGATATCTCTTTTAGAAGTGCATGACGCTTCTCTGACGGAGAACAGAGGAAAGCCAAGATCTCCGATGTATCCTGGGTGGTTGTTGAAGACATTACTGAGTGTTCGATCGCCGAGCCTGCGTTATACAAAGTGAGTGTTTTTGTGACGGATCGCTTCACATTTCGTTCATGATCACGAATGGAATAGCCAATGCGAACAACTGTAAGGTGAATGGTAGGTAAGGATGGCGATGGTCGCAGTGACAGTGATCCCACTGACCTGAGACACCAGATGTACCGGTAGTATTAACAAACTTGGCCGATGTTGGGACAGGCAGTTCTGCGATTTCTTTGTAGAAGGGTGAAGAGCCACCGTAGCAGAGGGCGGACATCCTACATAAATCTTGTTGGGCTGGTAGAATGTGGTGGTAGTCCACAAACTGATATGAATCTACCACGTGGACGTACTCAGTATATGAGTTGTTATATCCGAAATCTAACCCTCATTTTCTGGATCGCCCTGGTAGGGCCAGTGGCTTGACCGTTCTGCCGCTCCGATTGACACCCCGAAGCGATCTTGTGGTGGTAACCAGTCGGACTCACTGACCTTCCATATTTCAGTTGCCAACTTGGCACTAGCATTGTTCAGATAATTCTATCTGTGCCACTGCCCATTCTAAACGACTTGCGTAGCCATCGTTACGGATCTTGCACAACAACCCGTAGGCCGGATGTGTTCAGTATCTCGGAAGGGAATGCCCCGCGTTGAACGCCGCATTTCCATCCTGGTCGAATTCCACAGCCTAAGACTCAGGCCTCAGGAGCGGCCAACTCAATGTCACCTCTTCGTGTCGGATAATCGGTTGGTGTAGTTGCGCCTTCTATCAAGGTTCAATCCAGTTGACTGAACCCAGCCTTATTCCAACATGATTTTGCCAACTTGAAGAGCGTCAAAGCAGCAACGCAAGAATTTAATTCGTAAGAACCCAGTATCTAGATTCTAGGATTGTAAATACATTGATACTTGAATAGCGAGGGGTTACGGCCGGACGTCCTATTTAACAACGCGCAAGCTGGGGACATTTGGCATGGTTCGCTGACATGTTTTGTCGGATTAGGGGTGTAATCGTCTCTCCTATCGACGTGCTGACAGAAGATGGCATGAACTTCAGTTTGGCACCAATGTCCTCGGCCGTTTCTTTTACCGAACTCGTGCTTCCTACCCTGCTCCCCACTGCAAAATCCGTACCAGATGGGATTACCAGGGTTGTCAATACCTCGGCTAACAGTCACTGGTTAGGCGGTATCAAGTATAACGTCACGAAAGGCGGCGCGGTGCGAAGAGCCGGGTCTTGGACACTCTATGGACAGAGTAGCACGGCAAGTTATCTCAGCCTGCATTACTAGGTCAGATCCGTTGATCATATCATAGAAGCGACATCATTTTCACTGTCGATCTAATTAGGCGGTACGGGGGACAAGCATGGTCACAGCTGCCTTGAACCCAGCCTGATCAGGGCTGAGCTAGGTCTGGTGGACCGATTATTACTCATATATGCATCTGGTAGGAGGCAACGAAACCGATCTGATGCGGCATACGGGCGCCGCCATCCAGCTGTTCCCGGTCTGCGTCTTTCAAGCCCTTCTTCCGATAATTCCTCTAGTTGTCCATTTGACAGGATACATTCTTCCGTCCTGTGTCGTACGGGACCATCATCCAGCTATACTCGGGCACGTTTGTCGGCGGAAAGTCGCTGAGCAGAGGGGTATGTGTGTTTCCTGCGTCCCCGATAACGACAGGCTATATGGTACTGTAGTATTTTATTCCGCGGGTACGTATCGGGAAGCCCCGAGCCAATACGCAGGATCCTGGGATTGAGAAGAAGCTGTGGGAACACTTGGGAGAACAAGCGAAGAATGTTTGATGCATTCTGTTGCTTCTGTTGCCAAGGTAGTTGAATTTCCTTTCAAAGCTGGCATGTCAGTGACGGTTGCAGCCGCGCAGTACATTGCACTTTTGCTTGACTGGGAAGTCGAAATCTCGATCGGTTATGCGGTAGAGCTTTTCTCTTAATCGTGGGACTGGTCCGATCGCAATGCCGAATTACAAGCCACTTGCATCTCTTTGTAAGCAAACCTTACTACTTGTGTCCTCCATTTCACTGCCCCCGTGGGTTCATTGCATGGCTCATCTGGCTATCTCGGTCTGTACACATCATAGCCTGAATCAGCAAGCCGGTGGCAGTCGTCAGAAAAATACAGCCTCCCCACGCTCGGAATTAGAAATGTAACCGCAAGTTCGTCCTGGGTCGACACTTAAATTTGGCCTCTTTCCCAACTCCTGGTGATTTCGCATAACCCATCCTTTTCACCTCTGCTACTCGTCACTGCGTTGCATCCACCATGGGATTCTTCTGGACCATCATCAACGAGGTTATTTTTCCTGGCAAGGCCAAGTTCACAGCCACGGATGTGCCAGACATGTCTGGCAAGGTTGTTCTTGTGACAGGTGCCACAGCTGGCATTGGGAAAGAAACTGCCAGAGTAAGCGTCTGGTATGGTTACGCTCTCTATGCTTCACACTCAGGTGATCGACGTCAGGTGTTGTTGACTAAAAATGCCAAAGTTTGGATCACCGCTCGTGATCAATCCAAAGGTGAAGCTACGCTCAGAGAACTCGAGAGCGCGACTGGCAAGAATGCAAACCTCCTTATTATGGACCTGGCCAACTTGAGAAGCGTCAAACAAGCAGCGCAGGACTTTAATTCGTAAGGGTTCTGCACCTTGAATATTCGGGAACGTTAACGCTTGGATAGCAAGGAGACACAACTTGACGTCTTATTTAACAACGCGTAAGCCCAAGCCCAATCTAATGATTTCATTAGAATTTACTCATCTACCTTGTCGGATTAGTGGTGTGATGGTTCCTCCCATCGACATGGTGACGGACGATGGGTATGATCTTCAGTTTGGCACCAACGTCCTCGGCCATTTCTACTTTACCAAACTCGTCCTTCCTACTCTACTCTCGACTGCACAGTCGTCGCCGGACACTATTGCCAGGGTTGTCAACACCTCCTCTAATGGTCACTGGCTAGGTGGTCTCGAATACGACACCATGAAAGATGGCCCGGCGCGTAGAAAAGCAGGGAGATGGTCTCTATACGGACAGAGCAAGACGGTAAGTCCGCTATAGCCAATACTAGGATCATTCCATTTATAGCACTGTTAGGGGAATATCGTTTTTACTGCGGAGTTGACACGCCGCTACGGAGACCAAGGTATCGTCTCAACATCCTTGAACCCAGGTCAGTAAACCGGTCCGAGTTCAGCTCTACATTTCCCACACATGCACTCGACAGGAACCATCAACACTAACCTAGTCCGCCACCTTTGGATTCCCATTCCGTCAATCAAAGTAGGCTCGGGTTCCGCATTGTCTCAGTGTTTCATTTGATGGCTCGTGCTGCAGAATATAATCCTCCATCCCGTGTCGTACGGGGCCATCACCCAATTATACGCAGGCACAGTGCCTGACGGCAAGTCCCTGAACGGCAAGGTATGCACCCTTCACGACGTGCCCCATCGTCTACATATAATGCTCACGTCGTGATCGCTTATAGTACCTCATCCCGTGGGCACGTATCGGCCGACCTCGCGCCGATACCCAGGACCCCGAGATTGGGAAGAAGCTATGGGAGTACTTGGAGGAGCAAGTCAAGGATATCTGACGAGCCTGTCAATTCTTTTATCTAGCCGATCGAGCTTTTCGCAAATGCGATACGCACTGCCCGTATAGTTTAACGTTACCAAATGGCTAATAGCTCTACACGTCCTAGGTTGTGTATAAGTCATGGCTGATTTTGAGATGTGGGGTTGACCTAATGACAACGCGGTAACTTCGGGCGGCTGGCGTGTTGTGACGCCCGTCGTGCGAGACCTATAAGTACGGCCCTTGAATGCAACGTTATACTGATTCATCATTCACTTCTGATGCAATTCTTAGGCTACACTCCCCCCCACCCCACCCCACCATTTTATGTATCAAAATGCATGACTCTCCACTGATGCAACGTACCATACTGGGGCGCCACCGAGTTACCAATTATCATGATTCGCAGGTGTGGCAGTGTGGCTGAGTCAGTACGTAGATTAGTAGCCGAGTCTACGCCGAAAGGCGCGTGGATGCGGTTTGACAGGCTCCGACGCCCCGTACCCGTTTATCAGGTTTGCATCCTCGTGTGACATTCCTCAAGAAAGCCACAAGGACGTTCAACGTGCTTGGTTTATATAAATGAAGACGAGCCCGAACTATATGAAGTTTGCTTGCCCATGCTGGAGTGAAGACCAACAGGGATCTGCCGGACCTCGTGCCCCCACGAGCTCTTCGTCCACTGCAAGCCTTGCTCGACGTTTTCCCCGACGCTTCCCTCCAAGGGCATGTTCATATCGTTGTTGGAGCACCTTCCAGTAAGTTGCGTTCTGGACCTCGGCTACACATAGCGTATGATAATCCTCTTCGTTAGCACGATCGCACGCATACCCTCCATCTTTGGTCCCTTCATCGCCGCTGCATATTGTGGAAGCCCGACGATACACCTATCTTGGAAATGTGCCACTGGAGCCCCTATCATCCGTTGGGAAGCCCATGAGGGGGCAGTGGGTGTGGAGGTTCAGGTAACAGAGGCCAGTTGGATAACTCGAAAGACCAGCGATGAAAAAGGTCGAGCGCACAATGAACGCGAATGGGAAAAGGGGTGGGACAATGGAGGCCCAAGAGAACCCGCCGCGATGAGGAGCTGAGATGGATGTGGCGACGGCGATATCAGCCACACGAGGACGCCTAGTACCTTGTGAGATTTTGGCCGACTGTGGAAAAAGGGTGCGCGACTAATCGAAGAACTAACTACGAGTTGTTAGTACGAGTGAATACACTATAAATGAATAGCTTACCTCAGTCGCGCATAAGACAACGGACTGAGGTGTACGAGTACGAAAAAGGTCTAACTTATATATGTCAAGCAGAAAGTTGATCGCGTGGGTCTCGGAAAAGATCCAAATGGTCCATGTCACGGAAGTAAGATGAAAATGCATGATCGTGTGATATACGCGAGATAGCGTAGTCCATGGGCGGCAACCTGTGGACATCGGGTCGCAGTCATGGTTGCGCGCGCGCTTGCTATTCCAACATACCTGCGAAACGGAGGGCGCGTCGAGAGCACCTAATGGTTTGGACGACGATGCTGCCGACCTGGAGAGCGGCGATGGCGATGGACTTGACGAGTCGAAGTGTTGGATACTCAGTTAAGTCACTAGAGTATCCAACAGTACGCTGAGTGCGAAGTAACTACGTGATTATGTAATGAGTGGCTGTGTCACCGTACCGGATGGTTGAATCTCGGATTCTCCGATACGAAGAACCCGGCAAGACCGTCGAGAGACCCTGTAGACACGATGGGCGTCGTCCAGCTGGATTTACAGAGCCACCAAACAAACTCGAGGGAGCGCGTGGGCGAGGGGGCGAGATGGAGGCCAAGATAGCTGAAGTCCTCGAGTCAGGAAGACCAGGAGAGGAAACAGGAAGCAAGGGCGACGACGGCGTCGAGACACATTGGCCTGCGAACCCTTCCACGTATCCAGTGCGCAAGACGGTTTACGTTGGGAAGAAGCCAAGGCAACGAGGGAGCCGCCTCGTAACGATGCCCTCGGAATCGAAGGGTTTTTGCCGAAACGCTAGCCTTCAACCCGACAGCCTTGCCTCGATGATCAGTCCGTCTATGAGATGCCAGCGCCGTACGTCGACTACGGCGCAGCTCGTACCAGCACACGTCACCTGTAACCAGGGCTTGGGAATGCCAATCTACAAGAGCAACCTATTACGTTGCGTTTCTCAAGGCTTTCACGAAACTACGCGAGGTTGAACGAGGACTCTGATTGGACCGGCTCACCATTTTATGACACTTTCTCAATTTGACGTGCTGGCCCAGCACCGGCCCAGCGCTTAGCGTTGCAGTTGCTGGCAGGCCGCGCTTCCGACGGCGAGGCGGGATGCAGAGCTTGGTACATACTGGCAGGGGTGAGAATACCATAGGCATAAACAACTCCGTGGGTCACATGGTGACGTGCGGTTGATGGCCCTAACGGACCCGCTAAAAGGGATGGGCTGTACTCCACTTGATAGATTCTTGCGACCGCTATGAAATTCAGGTTGTTGAAGTTATCCATCGTATGCGTTCCTTTGCGGGGTTCGATACCGAGGGCCGTCACTCCTTGCCGGCTCGAGAGTTTGGACGTATCTTGCAGCTGCCAGCAAACGCGGAGGTAGCATATGAAGATGCGGAGGTCAAGGGTACGTTGGTCGGCTGGATGGGGGGTTGGATGACATGGATGAGTATGAGGGCGCACAGGAAGAGACATCTCGTGGCTGGTACCGTAGTCGAGACGTGGAGACTACCAAATGATTCGAGAAGGCAGGGCTCGAGGAAGCGGAGGTCGGAGACGTCAGCGGGGCTGAAGAACGTGCCAAGGGGGTGTCGGATTCCTAGGGATGGAAAGCGGGCTGCATTTAGGATGCATATCAGAGTAGTTCTTCCCTTGATGAGCCGATGGCCCCAGGAGCCTTATGTGAAGATTGAGGAGCTAATCACGGAGAGCCTTGATGTTGGGAGGGCTTTTGAAAGGTCCGTTAATTATGAAGACATCATGCCTGTCGGTATGCAGCTTGGTGGTTTCTGTTACTACGCCCAGACGCGACCATTTTTGCCGGTCATTCTTCAGTATCAGAGTGAGAGCGTTTTTCGTTGGCAGTCGCTGGCTCACAATATTCCGACATCAGATCGATGACACCATCGGCAATATAGGGTAAAAGTATACAGATGGTCGTTGAAAGTTGGGGAGGGAAATTGGCCTTGGCGTTTACGCGTCAACGTATCCACCAGACCCGTGTCGGTGCACCAAGAACAGGCATCCGCCTCCTTACAAGCTTAGACGAGTAAGAGACGCGTAGACAAGGCGAGACCCACTCGAAGGATGTTGTATCTTTTCGCTCTTTGTGTTCATGGTGGACGTGTGACGAGCTAGAGGGACCCTAACATGTCACGAAGTTTGACTTGATGGTTCGCGGGAATCCCGAAACAATGCCAACGATCGTCACTATATGGACTATAGGATGGTAAAAGCGATATTACGAAGTAAGTGGGATCGGCGCAAAACTCGAGAGGCGATCATCTCAGCTCTACCATCCACCACTTGATATGGACATTGCATGACAGATTAGGGAGGCTGGGTCGGTGGTAAGCTCTCGGTTGCTTGCAAAGCCCAAAGATTTATCTCGTCGTGAGGGAGCTTGCTCCACTTTGAGTGTACCTATCGAGCGTTGGACAGTACGCACTAGTGACACCTGACCAATACACACATTGTCAAACATTTTCAACAATTGCGCAGCCTTGTCATCCGTTCCTTGTCGTCGTTGGGTGTTACTCTTCACTTCTTTGAACAGTGCTTCGTTTTCTTCCTCGAGCTGTTCGTTGCGTGAGTCGACGACTAGAGATGAAGAGTGCTAGATAAACCCACGCTTTGTAGTGTCGCTTTCAGTTTCTCCATGTCGGCCTCCAATACTGGAATTGTCCTGGCGCGAACTGCACCGCGTGGCTCCAACGTTTCCTTCCAGGTGTCCTTCCTCTCCGTCTCACCGAGTTGTTTCCGAGTGCGGGCGTCGGTGACCACACCGTGAAGAACGTTAATGCTCTCCCGTACATCAAAGTCCTTGAATAGCGATTCACAACTTGCCTACGTAGTTTAGTCAGCTCATACAAAGGAAGTTCACAGCACACACGTGTATTTGGTCTTCCATATGTCTGGATAGCGTGTTAAATATCCCCTCCGCCCCATGAGGTTCTTCCTTGCACCATAGCGCGAAACATTCCTGAAAATCTTCATATCTGTCGCTCTAGTGCGCCGACGTCACATGGTTGGAGGTGGGGCACTTACGTCCATTTGTGTGCGGCCCGGTTGATGGCGAGCTGCAGCGCGGAATGGAAGTGAATCCACCGTTTGCTATCTGGAGATCCTTTCGTCATGATGGTCATTGACAACAACGCACGGTCAGGTCATGTGACTCATATGGTGCCACCTTAACAGAATATGATGTCCCAGTGAGCCATCTCTCACCCGGACGCAGTTGATATAGCATCCCGCTGCTATGTTCAATGGAACTACCGAACTACGGTGCTCTTATTAGGTCGGCGTCTGTCGTTTCTCTTACTCATCCTGATCGAATTTCTTTTGGAGTGACGGTTGGGATTATATTCTGCCTCTTACCTTTTACTAGGTTCAATTGCTGGTGAGTTAATCTATTTCATAGGCATTTTATAAATTGTTTGTGAGCTACTTCGTGACCATAAACGTTGAACAGTGTGCCTCATCCCGAATCGCATTCATTGATTGTCATTTCTCGTCGTTGTGGCTTTTGCTCATAAAGAAGGGTTTCCATGTGCTGGTCAGTTGTATCCTGTGCATCAGTGATGCCTAACAGCATCCTATAATCAGTTTACTCGTGCCAGACAGATCACATATCAAGCAAACATCGATGCTGGTTGTGTCTCCGTCGTGGAACTCGGTGGCGTGTTTGGCTATACTACCAGGTTTCGGCGACGTGGCACTACGGCTCTCGAGGTTCCCCCTTCTCACTCGCGGGCCAAAAAAAAAACGATGAGTCACAACTACATTGGACGAATGGCTTTAGGAATTCTACATACGGGGCCCGCGAATCCACCCCTGCTATTCTTGTTTGGGTCACTCTACCCCGATAAGCAAGCCAGCCGCCGTGCTACGTCCAACCATGGCCCCAGCCTTTCTGAGCACGCACACGCCTGATGCAGGTGCGTCAAACGTTCTGTCGGGTTCAGCTCCCTTTTCTGATTCCATCGGCGGACGGACACCACGCACATCACACTCTACGACCCACTGGCTGTTCGTAGGTAAGCTCCGTCGGCCATTCCCACTCCAAGTTCAGTAACGACTTGTATATTATTATGTGCATGATTCCCAACATAAAACCCTCTGCTTTGGCCACTTCTCCGCATCATATCTACCATGGGGTTCCTTTGATCCATCATCAAATGGAAACTTTTTTCCAGGTAACGCCAAATTCACAGCAGCAGACGTGCCAGAGATGTCTGGCAAAGTCGTTCTCGTGACCGGCGCCACGGCTAGTATCGGCAAAGAAACCACTAGAGTGAGTGTCGACAATTCTTGGGGATTCTGGGTCACCGTCTTTATGGTTCACACTTGATCTCTTAGGTGCTGTTACCGAAAAACGCCAAAGTTTGGATCACTGCTCGTGATCAACCTAAAGGCGAAGCAACTCTCAAAGAACTCAAGGACGCCACTGGAAAGAATGCAAGTCTCCCTGTCATGAACCTCGCCAACCTGAAAAGTATCAAGACAGCGGCGCAGGAGTTTAATTCGTAAGATTGTCTATGTGTGACTGGGCAGTATTAATGCTTGAATAGGAAGGAGACACAGCCGGACGTCCTGTTTAACAACGCGTAAGTCTGGATTCCTGGCGATATTTGTCAGGGATCGCTTGTACGCTTTGCCCCCATAGTGGTGTGATGGCTACCCCCGTAGGAATGCTCACGGATGATGGGTATGATCTCCAGTTTGGTATTAACGTCCTCGGCCATTTCTACTTTATCAAACTTGTCCTGCCCATCTTACTCTCCACGGTGAAATTAGCACAGGACGGTGTTGTTAGGATTGTCAACACCTCGTCTAATGGTCATTGGTTCGGTGGACTCGAGTATGACACCATGAGAGATGACCCAGCGCGCAAAAAAGCCGGGCCATGGAGACTGTATGGGAAAAGTAAAACAGCAAGTTCACTTCAACGATGTCGCTAGATTAAATTCGGTCCATGGTACCCTTAGGGGAATATCGTTTTCGCTGCTGAACTGATGCGGCGGTACGGAGACCAAGGCATTGTGTCAACCTCGTTGAATCCAGGTCGGCATCCACACGGGCTCGGCAATACCAGGCATCCATTGCTCACACTTCCAATCAATAGGAGCGATAAAAACCAGTCTGCTGCGACATACGGGGAATGCCCACCAGTCGCTGATGGTATATGCCCTTTTAGCTCTGATGTCTCAGTGCTTTGCATGATGGCCTGCTCTACAGAACCCGTTTCTCCGACCCGTGTCATATGGCGCCATCACCCAGCTATACGCGGGGACTATTGCCGATGGGAAATTTCTGAACGGCAAGGTAGGTGTGCTTCAGGAATTATCTGCGTCTCTGACGGTGACCGCGCTATGGCTGTGTTGTAGTATCTCATTCCGTGGGCACGTATCGGCAAACCCCGTGCCGATACACAGAGTCCTGAGATTGGGAAGAAGCTTTGGGAATACTCGGAGGAGCAAGTCAAAAACGTCTGATGTCTGCCAATGCTACGATCGGGCTGGCCGACCCCCCTTTGGTTGCGGTTGTGAAGTAGAGTATCCCGTATATTTTCACTCCGTTATCCATCCGTGTTACATGGCTGCAGCAAGTTCTCGGCCTGCTGTATGACCGCACTCAAGTGTGGAGCCAGAGCTGTGCCATACCTCGAACTCTATTTTTGATTGATGGCGTTCTCTTCTTTTTTGTTCACGATGAAATTCAGGTCGCGGTGTGACTGCAACACCGCCGCAGCTCGCGTCACATTGTATCGGTAAGCAGGCCGTGTTCAAATCTGCATACCTGAGAGACCAAAAAGGCTAGGAAGGCTCTCGCTAAGTCGCTTAACCCATTCATTTTGCTAGCCGTCGCCCAGTCACAGCTCTCGGAAGAGCTGAGGAGAGTCGTCAAATAGTAACATTATAACGCTGCTCTGCAGATGTTTCAAGATGCCCTTATCACAGGTGTGTCAAAAGCGGCCTTTCCACCCCGGCCGGTAAGTAAGTGATGGTGGAACGAGTCGGAGTCTGTCTTCATACCGGTATAATATTGCGCATCGTCCCTATAATCCCCGACGGAAGCCCCTTACATCCGCTACCATCACTCGGAGTCGTCCTCAACATGGGAGCCACCTGGGCCTTCGTCAATGAAAACCTCTTTCCCCGTAGCGGCAAGTTCACAGTCGCAGACGTACCAGATATGTCTGGCAAGGTCGTCCTTATCACTGGCGCTACGGGTGGTATTGGTAAAGAAACCGCTAGAGTAAGGATCAACCACGAGCATTTTGGCTTACTCTCCATATGTTTTACCCACAAGCGATCAATTGGTTAGGTGTTGTTGATCAAGAATGCCAAAGTCTGGATTACCGCCCGTGATCAATCCAAAGGCGAAGCGACCTTCGAAGAACTCAAGGGCGCAACCGGGAAGGAAGCCAACCTCCTTATTATGAACCTTGCCAACCTGAAGAGTGTCAAGGCAGCAGCACACGAATTTATTTCGTAAGAGTTTTTCCATCGTGGGTTGCTAAATAATCGGATATTAATACTTGAATAGCAAAGAGACGCGGCTAGACGTTCTGTTTAATAACGCGTGAGTCCGAGTTCATGGTTTGCCATGACCCGTTGATATACTTTCGGATCAGTGGCGTGATGTCCTCTCCCATGGACATGCTCACGGACGATGGGTACGACCTTCAGTTCGGTACCAACGTTCTCGGCCATTTCTATTTTACCAAACTTGTTCTTCCTACCCTACTCTTCACCGCGAAATCAGCGCCAGATGGCATTACCAGGGTCATCAACGTTGCATCTAATGGTCACTGGTTCGGCGGTCTCGATTACGACACGATGAGAGACGGCCCGGCGCGAAGGCAGTCCGACCCATTAAAGTTGTACGGCCAGAGTAAGACGGTGGGACTACTCAGCAATAGCACTAATTTCTCCCATTAATGGTACCCTTAGGGGAACATTGTTTTCGCCGCGGAACTACTGCGGCGGTACGGAGAACAAGGCATCGTCTCAATCGCCTTGAACCCTGGTCAGCTTCCACGCTGACCAACCGGACCAACGTTCATTCCTCACATGCGTGTTCCATAGGAGCCATAAAAACAAACCTACAGCGGCATCTAGGAAATATCTTACGGCTCTGGCTGGTATGTGCATCTCGAGTCGTACAATGACTCGATGTCTAATTTGAGGGCCCACTTCACAGAATACATTCCTCCGTCCTGCCTCATACGGGGCCATCACCCTGCTATACGCAGGGACCGTTCCGGGTGGCAGATCTCTAAGTGGCAAGGTATGTACGCTTCGGGACGTGCCAATGTCCTCGACAATGATTGCACCATGGTTGTCTTGTAGTACCTCATTCCATGGGCGCGCATCGGCAAGCCTCGCGCAGATACGCAAGATCCCGAGGTTGGACGGAAGCTATGGGAGTACTTGGAAGAACAGGTCAAGGACGTCTGATGATCTCATCACATCCACTGAGGTACGGTCCGCTCGCCTGTCACGCATGCCCCCTCGAAGGGGGATTGTGTCACGAGGATGGGTTTTCGTGGTGGTCGAACGCACGGAACCCAAAACTCCATGTGTTACCATAGCGTGAGTATGTGCAAGGGTGGAATTTCGTGTCCCGGAGCTCAGTGTGGTTTGTTGTATATGTACTGCTTTTGCTATGCTGTCATGGTTAATGCAACGCAAGCGCGAATCACTCATCCGGCTGATTCTCAGTCTTGTGGTCGTCAAGACTCGAGACTGAGCCGCAGCATCGAGGAACCGCCGGTCATCGACCTGCGCTGCCCGTGTCTTCAATACTTCCCCACAATAAGATCACTTTTATTTTCCGGACGAGACCGATCCTCCTCGGTCATGATCCCCGTCTTCGGTGTCCATCCAAAGTCGTTATTACTGAGTGATCCATCGTGATCGATACTAAAATCCAATGATTCTCGCTGACTTGAGTCACTTGACAATACTGTGGTTATCAGTCACAACGCGACGGTTTAGTTGCGCATCCAAGTTGGGTACAACCTAGAAATACAGGAGATAATGCTTCCTCTTATGTGCCAGACCTCTCCCTCGACCCAGCTATGACTCGTCCGCCTTGACCTTCTTCGCTGCCGCAATCGTTGGCACACAGGCCCCCCGGACACCAACATCGGGCCCACCATCCGGCTCAGTATCCCGTTTGCGCTTTTCTCCCGCCTGGGATTCACTTAGAGCGATGGGTTCAGGGGCATCCGTCTTGGTTTTCTTCTTGGTCCTCTCTCGATCACCTCCCCGACCACTTCCGCGACCGCCACGACCGCCACGACCACCGCGACCACCGCGACCACCCCGCCCCGAACTGCCCCTCCGCATCTGTGACCGCGAAAGCGCCGATTTCGCCGCAAAGTTGGCGCGGTCGATTTGGAACTGCTTTTCTTCCTCCTCTGTCGACAACGCAATTTCAGTTTCGAGCCACGAGGAGAGGGGTCAGCGCGTACCATCCGGAACTGACCAGACGACCTCATTCGAGTTGACTGTTTTGAGGTTCTCCTTGACGTATTCGATTTCATCTTCTTTCAGTGCCTTTTCGAATCCGACGAGTCCAAAGTCGTCGCCCTTGTTGAATTGGATATATGGAACGCGCGCAAAGCGTTCGCGAAGGGGAGCCTAAGAAGATGTATTAACGAGAGGTCGTGTCTGGAGAGATCGAGATGCGTGCTTTCATCTCCGTAAAGTTCGCATCACCACCACATCCCGTAAACTTGAGAGTGGCACCTTGGACGAACGGGACGTCCTCCGTCTTGACATAACCAGCCCCGTCGTCGTCGTCGTCGTACACGCGTATTTTGTTACCCATGAATTCAAGGAAAACTTCTGGTTTTTCCTTGGACTTGCCATTCCCATTTGACTTGGAGGGGTTCTCCATCTCTCGGAAGGCATTGAACCCCTTCCTGGACGAGATGCTGTCTTTGCGGAGTTCGGCGGCTTTTCCTGAGAGACCTTTTTCCTTGATTTTCATGTCACAGTAGGCTTTCCTATCGTCAGTCAAAACAGTGAAGACGGGATGCTATGGTCGAAGGCATGACGGCACTCACTTGGACATGACCAGCAGCTCTTCGTCATTCCACGAAGGTTTCGGTTCCGCATTCAGAAAAGCTTCTACACCAGCCATATCAGCAAACTCCACAAACACGGAACCCTGGAAAGGATAGGATTAACAGGACTGTAGATCGCATCTCATAGCAAATCAAACATGCCTTGAACTCCTTTTTTCCATCCACGCGACGCATCCTCACGGCATTCACCCTTCCGTACGTTTCAAAAAAGGCCTCCAATTTCTGTTGAAGACCCGGTCCCTCCTTCCCGAACCCTTTCTGCTCCATCAAAGTGTCATTGGCACCCTTGAAAAGCGATTATGGAGAGAAGGAAACATACAGCGTACACACTCCGCTCGAACTGATCCTTGGGCTTTTGCACCTCGGTCGTACGTCGTACATTTTCCCCTTTCTCATCGATCTCGAGTTCCGTGCTCGTCTTCAACGCGCTGAGGATGAATTCGTGCCCTTTGGCTGCGTGATCTCTCATACGTTTGAACGACGAGACTGTTTTGATGGGAACCCAATGGTCGGCGTTCGCGGTATGCAACGTCCACATGAATCTTGGCAAGGGACATTAGTCTAAACAAGCAGTAAAGCAAAGTAGTATTGAAACGTACTTGTCGTATGGAAGGTTAGAGTCCGCAAAGTAGAACTCGACTGGAGGATAATCCGATTTGGTTGAGAATGGGCGGTAGGAAGATCACGAGAAAGACGCACCTTGTTTGCGAGCGGCAGTGAGAGACTCGTCATCCTGGGTGGCAACGACGGCTGGTGCAGATTCAGATTCAGATACAGACATGATCGAGTCAAATGTAGTCAAGAAATTTTTTTTAAAATGCGAAACGTAGTAGCATCAGAAAGATGCGAAGGAGAGCAAGACAAAGAAATTGTCAATATCTAAATCAAAGAGCGAATAAGATGTCGTCGCTGGACCTGATGAGGTTTGAAGTGGACTCGACACTTTCGGGTAAGTCGGTTGGAGTGTACCGATTAGGTCGAATCACTATCTCGGGTTTAGCCGGAGACAATCAACCCAGAGTCACGCTGCTTGTACCACACTTTCCCCCCCATCCCCGTGTATCGTACGAGCTCGCGGCCAAGAGTCTAGGCCTTGGGGCGCAAGTTTCTCCGTATCTGAAGGGAATAAATCGCGTGTTTGTATTATGGCTATTCAAAAAGGGGTAAACTGTGTCTTGGGGTATCTAAAAGTATCCAGCAACGTGAATTCCGGTTGGCATATGTAGCAGCATAAGGTCTTCTCATGCCATACAGGCATGTAGCCCACAACATCCCTTCCACCACGCAGACGGTTAGCGACCAGCCGCACTTAGTCTAGCCTGCTCTTGTAGAAGCCATCGGAGCTTCGTTGCTAAGCCGTTTGACCCACTGGCATTCTTTTCCATATATGTTTTGTAGAAGAAGTCGATGAACAAGAACAGATAGCTGGAGATGACCCCACCTCCGACAATACCCGCTGTGGGGGTTCCGGAACAACCGCCCATATGAGGCAGATATGCGGGGAACCAGTTGTACGCAGCATATTGGTAACCTACAACATCGTCATACATGCCCACATGACGAGGCGGGGATGCTCATCACTTACTGGCAAAGGCTGCTGATGCTAAGATGACCAAAAATTGGGCGATCTGCATGGTCGTAAGATGTTTCTTCCACTGAGTTACAATTAACGTGATCCATAGTCATTGCAATTGATAAGATGATACATACCCATAGTTTGATACCACCCGCGGCGGCGTAGTAATAGTAATCTTCAAACCACGTATGAGCGTGAGGTACATTTCACAGCGTCTGACACGCACACATTAACACGTGAACACCGAGGTTAAGGAACGCAGCGACCCAGCTCTTGAAGAGACAGAGTTCAAGTACCACTGAATCGGAGGGCGCAAAAGATGATACCTACCACGGTTGCTCGACCGTTTAGTTGTACAAATGCCAATATCGCCGTGGCCGCGTGGTGATACACATGCAAGAATGCTTTCCCGCTGATTGATTAGAATGGGGTGACGGCCACATGAAAGAACGCCCACCGAGGGGTTTCTTCTTCAGGGCCAGAAAGACCGTGTCGATAAGCTCGTAGTACTTGAAGTAATAGTTCAGCATCATGTAGAACTCCAACCTCTTGAAGAACAACGCATGTCAGTCGAGTGTCACCCAGTTGGATCAGGAAACACACCTTCGTGTAGGCTGCAGGGGCACACAGTGAACCATATGTGCCTATTTCGGGCTTCAGCCAATTCAAGAATACCTCCTCGCCGATAAGTGTCATGAGGACGAGGCTCCCTACGCTTAATAATAGATTATGGGCCCGGAATAAGGTCGTCAGCTTCAAAGGCGCTTTGTCCTTCATCGTTTCACGAGTCCCAAATACGACGACAAGATATGTCACAGTCATACTAACGACTGCAGGCCAGGTCGACAGTAGCGTCTTGCCTGGTATATAAGAGGTAAAGTGTGCTGGAATACGATCAGCGGGTATGAAGGAAAGGATGAAGTCTCCCAGGTATGGCATAGTAGTGAATCTGGTGGGGGCTTGTCCGGGGTTTATTCGAGTCGTTTGAGTTGTCTACTTGTATATCCTCCATATCGACTTCCCGGAACTTCCTTACCTGACGTCAACCGTCGTTGGTTATGTGATTGGTTGTGCTTCTGTTGTTGGTGGGAGTCGCAAGTTAAGTACTAATTGCCATGCTGATCAGATAAATGAGTGACGGGATGTTCGCTAGCGAGTCAAACGTCTTTGGGTTATGTCGTGAAATATCATTTGGGGATAGAACGCCATAATTCGCACCTCGCTGAGGGTCGAGGGCTCATCAACCTGTACGTCATTGATGAGGCCGAGGGGCAGAGTCACATGAGCTCGCACCTCACTGATCCCACCTATCGTCACCGACCGGAAACAACCCGATGCTAGGTAAAATTTATCATAAGTGGCCATCGCGTTATACACCGTGCTGTACCATGAGCTGGGAGTCAGGCAGAATTGGTAACATCGCGATACCACCGTTGAAAGACTCAGGTCTGGTTGGGGTTGGTCGAACCTTTCCCATCCACAGTAGTGTCAAGCTAGTCGTTTATCGGACTCGCCTGTATGCTTGACCTGAATTTGCCAAGTGTCACATCCGAATCCCCGAATTGGCTCTACTATGTTCGTTCCTTTGAAATTCTCGATGGCCATCCTGGAGGCACTGTGGCCCACAACGCCACAGATACTAATTTCTCACGCGATTCTTGCCCGACTTTTTCAAAGTCACCTCGACTTCATTTTGATACAACGAAGCATGAATTCTTGAAGTGAGGCGAGGTATACCTCGAACTGACCTCACTTTGCTAGCAACACTAAAGTCTGTAGGTGGTCAACCAATCGGGCCTTACTGTAACTGAACAAATCGTGCCAAAGATTCGTCAACAAGTTGAACGGTTGTGCAAGGGCAAATTCGCCACCTGGGCCTTCTCTCTCCACTGGTGTGGTATGAACCAGATCATGCCGTTCCGGTTGGTTCAGCTTCTCTCTCAGGGTCAGTGTTCGCTTTCGTTGGAGAAATGAAGAAGCCATCAAATTGTGATAAATTCACCCATTCCGAGCCACCGTCTCTCCGCTGCCCAAATCGATTTCGGTCACATGCTGGTCTTCGGTTAAGAGACACAAAAGTGAATGGTCCGGTATTCGGAGGAAGCGGGGGTTTGTTGTCGGCAAAGCGCTTCCGTTATGTATCCGACTTTGCTACACGGAAAGGTCGAACGCGGATATCATCAGAATTCAGCTCGGTGAATAATATGACTTCCGTTCAAATCGTACATACTTTATCTTGGTGACCTTGACATTTCGACACGGCCTTCAACATGATAGTTACTGGAATCCGTAGGCAATTACGCCATATTTGTGACACCCATTTACAGCTGCGGACCGCCCATGTCCATGTTCCTTAGTTTCAGGTAAGTCGCTCGGGGGTGTAAAGACAATGATCGAGGAACAGACCACTGGCATGCTCGATTCGCTGCCAAGCACTCTGTCCGCCAGCTTTATGATCATGAATATGAGAACTATAGTCTCACCACTACTCATCCCACTTATCCTGCTGGTTTGCATCATCATAGGCCTCCATGAGCTTTACGCGTGGTACAGAGCCCGCCGTCTGCCACCAGGTGTTTCTGGTCTTCGATGCCTCCTCGAGATACCCAACGAACGAGTATGGTTAAAGCTACACAAATTCAACCAGCAGTATGGTGCGCTGAGCCATGATATCAAGTCCGCTGTCACTAATCCGTCGTTGAGTAGGTGATATCGCTTCTGGGGCATTCTTCGGATATAACGTTATTCTCATTGGCTCTGCTAAGATCGCAGAGGATTTGCTGGAAAAACGTGGTTCCAATTACGCTGACCGCCCTCGGTCGGTTATGTGCGGTGAACTATCAGGATGGGGCAAGATCATGCTCCTTTCCAATTATAATGATTGGTTTCGTGCGCATCGGAAGTGGTTTGCACAGGACATCGGGAGCCACGCGTCTGTGTCAAAGCTGCATCCCATGATCGAGTTCGAGACTCGACGATGTCTTCGATGCGTACTCGATGATTCGGAGAGGACCCAAGCCCATGTTCGCAAGTAAGCTCTACAGAGATTACCCATTGCTACCAGTGCTGACAAGATTGTTCAGATGCTTTACTTCAATAGCATTGCGCCTCTCGCATGGTTATGTCACTCAAGCAGGAAATGACCCCCTCGTCGACTTGGCCCATACAGCCAATTCACAGCTATCGATGGCAACCGCACCGGGTGTATACTATGTCGATTTCGTCCCTCTCAGTAAGTCGCTGGATCGTCACGCCATGCCAAAACCCGCCACTGGAGATGACTTCGTAGTGAAATACATCCCGTCTTGGCTTCCCGGTGCTGGATTCAGAAGAAAAGCGAAGAGGTACGCCATGGTTGTACGAGACCTTGTTGAAATCCCCCACGGCTATGTGAAGTCCCAATTGGTGAGCTATCACGTCGGTTGAGGAGAAATATACTCAGCTGGACTTCTCTACCCAGGCGGCCGGAACGGCGCTGCCATCGCTCACATCCCGCATACTGAGCAAGTCAGGCCTAACAGAAGAACTCGAAGACACCGTTAAATGGGCTGCAGCAACAATGTATCAAGGTATGACTTCGTGGGTTCACCCGCCAGCTGAACACAATTGTTGGACTCGAACATGCATAGGTGGTGCAGATACGGTAAGGGCCTCGGTGTTGTGTTCCAATGCGCCACCAGACGCCTTTTGCAGGCCAATTCTGTTTCCTATGCCCTCTACCTTGCCATGACACTCAACCCGCGCGTCCTAAGAAAAGCGCAGCAAGAACTAGACTCAGTTGTGGGTACAAGTCGGTTGCCAACATTTATGGATCGGTCGTCTCTACCGTACATAGAAGCTTTGGTGACAGAACTGCTGCGTTGGCATACGCCAGGCCCAATCAGTAGGTTTTTCCATCACCAGCGTCGCGCGTCCTGTTGACTTGGCCTTTGAAGCCATGCGGTGTACGAGAGTTGATGATATGTACGATGGGTATTTGATCCCTGCAGGTTCGTATGTGCTCGTCAACATCTGGTAAGTCTGCAATATCTACCAGATTCTACTCTCGGTACCACTGGCCCAGGGCGATACTGCATGACAAGGGGTCATATACGGATCCCTGGGAGTTCAAACCCGAGCGATTCTTAGGAGATAACCCCGAGCCTCATCCCGGGAATGCATGCTTCGGATTCGGACGGCGGTAGGTGTCAATTAGGCGTCTTAAATTAGGGCCCGAGTCTGAAATTGCAACTTGTAGAAAGTGTCCAGGTAAGCAATGTGACTTGGTCGAACAGCGCGAAATTGGATGCGGTACATCGTTCAGGCTATTTCCTCGGACATTCGACTCTCTGGCTGCTGTGTGCTCAGACCCTCGCTGTGTTTGACATCTCGAAGCACATCGAAAACGGGGTGGAAATCACACCCGAGTTCAATCTGGTGGGAGAGACGATCGTGTTCGTGACAGATGCGGTTTCCATTGTAGCGTGGCTGCTGATGCCCATCTGACGATCTAGTCATCAAGCACCGTTCAAATGTTCAATCAAGCCCAGATCTGTGGAGGCTGAGAGTCTCATCCACCAGGAATTTCCATTCTTACAGCAGGGTGGCCTAAAGGAATAGGATGTCCACAGATATTTAATCCGGGGTAGATGATTAGATAGCACAGCGTCACACTTGTCAACGCAATCTGAAACAACTTGAATGTAACCTCCATTTATTGTAGTAAGTGCACCCCGGATTAGGCGCTACGTAGTTCTCCGATGGATCTAGTCATTCATCCAGTGACGATGGCCACTCGAATTCAGACAAATTTCATGCAGGTAAGATGAAGGTACGCTTATAGAAGATCGTCTGCTCCGGATACTAATAGTCCCGGAGCGATACTTCATGACGAAAGAACGTACACAGACCCTTACAAATTTAAACCCGAACGATTCTTGGAAGATAGCCTGGAGCCTCACCCTGGGAACGCCTGCTTCGGATTCGGACGGCGGTAAGAATCAATCGAGCGCTCTTGAACAAAAGTTGACTCTACGCATCCAAAACAGCAAATGGCCGGGTACGCTCTACAATTCAAGTAGACGATGTAAAACCCATGTGATTCGTTGCGCAGGCTATTTTCTCGGATATTCGACCGTCTGGCTGCTCTGCGCTCAAACACTCACCACGTTTGACATCGCGAGACACATTGAGAACGAGGTGGAACTCACGCCCGGGTTCAATCTAGTCGGAACGACAATCGTGTTCGTGGTCAACGTATTTCACATTGTGGTTGCTTGCTGATGCTCACAGACGATCTAGTCATCAAGCGCCGTTCAAATGTTCGATCAAGCCGAGGTCAGCGGAAGCTCAGCGTCTCATTCGCCAGGAATTTCCATTCGTAGAGTCCACTGGCCGAAAAAACTAGGGTGTATATGGAATAGGGCGATGTCCCTTTATCAACAGGGTATATATAATGAATGCGTGAACATGGAAGACTACATACATGGGTAACACTCGAGGTCAAAACAAAGCACATGCAGGGAATAAGAATAAGTTCAAAAATAAGTTCAAAGAGAGAAGGATGAGGAAATGAATATTGAGTGTTCGGGGCCGTCGGAGTGATGAATGAACGAATTCTATGCCTAGAGCTCGTTATAGCGAGTGATGCGCAAATGCTGGCTGGGTGGGATGAACTGTTCCTCCGTGCCATGGGGTGCACCTCCGAGTAAAATCGCGACCCTCTTCATGGCAAGCAGCTGTGTACGATTCACGGTCAAGAGGAACCAATGCAGTGGGGTTAAACTAAGGACATACGTTGTGTGCGCCATGGCCATGATCGTAAAGACCGCCAAAAAATGCAGTTGTGGCGTCCTTTCCTATATTTTTCTTCAGGAGATAGGGCCCACCAGGATGCTTGTCGAAGAAGTCGTTGATATCATGGATATATCCCGCGATGCATATCAACGCTCGAGACTCTGCTTGACGTTGGTCTGGAAAACGGGTGACTAGGTGCGACGCCAAAAACTCAGAAAGCACTCACAGTCTTCCCAGGTGATGACTGGTAAATACAGTCTCTCAGACGGCCAATTCAGCGCTTCTTGTTTCTGACGAAGGCGCCTGAGCTGGACGGTCAGCTCGCCTTTCTGCACTTCATTATCCGAGAACCTCTGATGTGCACATCGGTGTAATTCTGCGAAACAACAACCGAGACTCACCTTGAGATGTGTCGCAAGACCGAGCTTTTCGCATGCCCACAGGAACCATTTCGTCGGATCGTACTGATACCACTTGTAACCATTGCGGTAATCCATGGGAAATTGGTGGTGGAAGTTGTGATATCCTTCACCCATCGTGATAACCGCTGTAAGGATGCAATCCTTCGGTGTGAGCTTGTCGTCATAGGGTTTGTCTCCGAGCCAATGGCACAGCGAGTTGACACAAAATGTGGACTTCACAGTCATCAGATTCATTCTTGGGAAGGGCCTGAGATAAATACTTACGTGCTGCACGAAAACTAGACGAACCAGACCGGTCCACACGAATCCACCTTCCCAATCCCCCCATCCATATCCCGCTACGGTGGTGGGTACGACGATGGCCATGATGAAGGCGAGGAGGAGATAGTACCTGTGTTGCCATCTGACAACTGGATTGGATCGCAAATCGCTGACATCCGCGGGACCTGGCTTCCGCCTAGGCTTGAAGATCATCCACCCAATGTGAGAGTAAAGCAGGCCTTTACGGGCATCGTAGGGATCGAGATCCGTGTCAGTGTATCGATGGTGGGCGCGGTGTCCCCGTGCCCACCACGCGATCGAACCTTCGACGACCCCGGCACCGAGAATAGCGAGAACGTACTCCAGTGTCCTGGTTGCCTTGTAGGTGCGATGGGCCCATAGACGGTGATATCCAGCAGTTAAACCTTGAAATATTTCCTATGAGAACCAGCCCTCCGCACCGATGAAAGGAACGCACCGAAACCGGTGAGGTGAGAGTAAACCGCGAACCAAATGGTGGTCTTGAGTCTCAGCGGTGTATAGCAGGCACCAACAAGACCAAGTGTTGGTGGGACGACTAAGATAAAGACGTGCAACCAATGTAGTTCTCTGTACCAGTTTTTCCAAGTAACCGGTGGAAGTGCTTCTTGATGTTTGAGGGTATATGACACGAAATTCTCGGGAACAGCTTCAGCAGGTATATTGTCTGGGTTTTCTATGAAACGGGGTTCGTGCACCCTGGCCGCCATCGGATTCGACTTTGCAAACGAAAGGGGTATCGAACGGGTGCGCTTTGGCCCGCATCCTATATGTAAACTTATATTATTTTTTCAGAGAAACAAGGATCTGACAGTCCTCGGGCAACTATCCGGGCTTCTCAGCAATATGCACAAAAGCGAGCCGCTCTTCATTGGTCTCTGCTTTGCGAGATGCCGGCGCGAAACAGCCGGCACATCAAGAAGGAACTAATGAAACAGGAAATGACAAAAGTATTGAAGCCGCACTTACCAGAGAATGTGGTCTGATTGATTGTGCATTCCCCTGAAGAACCCTTTGGCCGAAGTGTCGGGATCGCTGCTTCGATGAATACCCGAGCTAAAGATGAAACAGAAGGAGATTTTACATCATCATTCCGGGTGTTGAGTGGCGAAAGAGCGGGGGCACTGGTGTCAAGAGCCGAGCTACAGTATGTTCCGTCATGTCACCATCATCAGAGATCAAGGAAACGGTGACGTGCCGTTCCGGATCGTCAACTTCGCGCTACTAAGCATGATTGAGGAGCTCTAAACTTGCTGCACATCGTATCATTGAAATCTTCGTCGCCCAGGTTTGGACTCTATTGTAGTAACAACAACTCGGACAATCGTGGAATGTACTTGATTCGCATGTCAAAATTTCACCAGTTTGTGCGCCTATTTCATTTTGACACAACCTATCCTGCGTATCGCCTAAACGGTAGCAATTTCGCGTCTGAGTCGTCCTTCTGTTTGCTAAGCTTCTCAAGCTTCCCGCGACAACTCCAAAACCGTATCAACGGCAGAGTATTTCGGAACATTTTTACATTGACACCGTTTGAAATGGAACAGATCATTAATATGCCTGTGTTGGGTGAGCCGGGCGAGGTAGCGTGCTTGATTCAACCCTCCTGGGTAAGTACAAAGTAGTTACTGGCATGTGTCCTAATGTATTTCGTAGCTGGGGCTGATCGCATATTGACAGCACGAACGGGCAACTCAGGTAATAGTAATGCGTAGGGCTCGGGCTCAAGCCCAAGCCCGGCTGGGCCCGACCCTTGTGAGCCCGAGTCCGACCCGGGCCCAAGGCCCACCTAAACAGAAGCTCGAACCTTGAGTTCTATAGGGCCCTTATAAGGGCCCAAGTCGGGCTCGGGCTCACAAGGGTCGGGCCCAGTCGGGCATAGGGCTTGAGCCCGAGCCCGACACATCACTATTAGTGACCCTGGGAAGTAACATCGTAACTTCGACCATAATCCACCCAGCTCGCGGTGCACCATGGTTGAACCACCCAGTGTTCTTCCTCTCCTCCCAGAGCCATCTGACATCAGGGTGGTGGAGAGCTGCATTTCATACGCCCTTCGTCACGAAAGAGTGCGTCCTCCGGTGACGTGGGCCAACTGGTGGAATGAGGCACAATGGGGTCGTTTTTTCGTCATCATCGTCATGCCGTTCCTCGCTTTCTTTTATGCATGCTATACACCTCTGCAGCGAGAAACGGCAATATGGTCCATAATCTTCTATTTCATGTCTGGTTTGGGTGCGTAATTTCTTGACCAATGCAGTTTCTGATATCTGACGCTCGAGACACCAAAGGGGTAACAGCTGGATACCATTGATTGTGGGCACATCGGTCGTACAATGCCACGCTTACCCTCGAAATCATCCTTGCCTTTTTATCGAGCGGCGCCGTCATGGGATCTATCATCTGGTGGGCTCGTCTCCACCGCGCGCACCATAGGTACACAGATACCGATCTCGATCCTTACAATGCAAAACGTGGTCTATTTTGGACGCATATCGGTTGGGTTATCTTCAAACCAAGGTGCAGGCACGGCAGAGTAGACATCAGCGATCTGTTGAACAATCCTCTCGTGAAGTGGCAGCTGCGTTACTATCCTTGGTTGGTTCTGCTGTCCGCGGTAATTTTTCCGACTATGGTGGCTGGGCTTGGCTGGGGGGACTGGCATGGTGGCTTTGTCTACTCGGGATTACTCAGGCTCTGCTTCGTACACCAGGTTACGCTCCTTCTATTTCATCATGGGATAGTACTGATTTCCATCCATTAGACAACGTTTTGTGTTAATTCTGTTGCGCATTGGATCGGCGACACGCCTTTTGATGACAAGCATTCCCCGAAGGATCACCTGTTGACTGCCCTTCTAACGTTAGGAGAAGGTTACCACAATTTCCATCACCAGTTCCCCATGGATTATCGTAATGCAATCAAATGGTATCAATACGATCCCACAAAGTGGCTTATCTGGTTGTGTAACAAGGTTGGGCTCGCTAGTCACTTGAAGGTGAGATACACGAACACTTCCATACAAGGCGCAATGTCTTGATATTTCTGCCAGAAATTTCCCGACAACGAGATTCGCAAGGGCGAGTTTACAATGAAACTCAAACAGCTTCGTGAAATGCAAGATGAGTTGGCTTGGCCACCTGCAAGTAGCTCATTACCGGTGCTCAGTTGGACCAGCTGCAAGTGATTACACGCTTGGCGATCTTCGCTAACTGATGCCGAGAAGATCAAACCCAGGCAGAATCTCAAGCAGTGATCTGCGTCGCTGGGTTTATTCATGACGTAGAGGATTTCTTAGACGTCCATCCTGGAGGACGCCTTCTGTTGTCGAAACACGTCGGTCAGGATGCCACGTCAGCATTCTTTGGAGGTGTATGCGACCATAGCAACACCGCTCACAATGTCAGTACATGAATCGGGTTGTCATCTCATCTGTTTACTCTATTGATCGGCTGCAGTTACTCGCCATGAAGCGTGTGGGTATCCTCCGCGGAGGGGTTCCTCATACCTCAGAGGAGAAACAGGTGCCTCCAAGCGAATGGCTCAGGGTTATGCATAAGAGCGAATTGGGAACTTCTGACATTGGCCTCTAAGTCATGTTTACTAGGGTCCTTGATGTACATATCATAGTATATCTTGAATTGTAGCGCGATCCTTCATGTATATACTCCGCCCAGCACCCCGGCACCAAATTTTCGAACGAAGGTGTCACGCGGGTTCGACAATCCACCCACAGTACCGAGGATGATCGAAAAATAGATTAGGGAAGTCTCCTGTCTACCTGGTAACATCAAGAGCAAGCAGATCCTCATCTACCTTTGCGCACCTAAGTCGCTAAATATTCATACAATCAACTGTCCCATGGTCGATGGCCTCCAACTTTACCAGGTTGGCACGGCGCCGTTCTTCAATAGGTCCACTCAGAGCCTCAATCCACCATCTATCCCCTTCTGGAACATCCCTCCAACCACCCGCCAGAAATCCCCGATAAGCATCCAGACTTTTCGACGCATTTCGCAGCGTATGAGGGTGAACCCAATGTGGGGGAGGCATGAGATGCGAATACGAACCGGACTTTGGGGGCTTGGAAAACCCTTCACAGGCCATGACGATTGCAGGCGGGACAGTGATGCGTCCTACCTTGAAACAAAGGCGAGATACTGTGAAGCAGTGCAGGGTCACCCTATTTGATTCCTCTTTGAGCAGAGTAGGAAGGGTGCCGGTGGTGTCATCCGAGTCACTAGAATGACTCGATATGGGCTCGCCGGTCATGACCTTGAATTGGTGAAGGACCTGGTCTCTCGACTTAACAGACGAGTGGCTCTCGTGCGCCTTCAGAGAAGGTGACGTGAAACGGCACACAAGATACAGCTTTGATAGGGATGAGGACCGTGGATGAAGAGCTGAATAGAAATTACCTACCCATTTGTGATCCCACGCCCCAATCGACAAGTTCATCTCGTACTTTGCGAAGCGCGGAATCTCGCGAAGAAAACAGTAGTGCGTCGCTATATCCCCCGTCTAAGTACGCGCGGGACAACATGAAACGGCGGACCCTCACAGCCTAGAGCAACCCATCCACCGGCATTCACAAACGTTGGCCACGCCGCGAGGCCGAATTTCGAAAGTGCAGCGTCGCGAGCCTGGGAAAGAAAGGAAAAATGACAATCAGACCGTGTTGAATCCAAGTAGTTCCTCGAACATACCTTTGCATAAGTAGAGTTGTTAACGTGTCCGAACCAATCAGTTTCATCGGGACCTTTACAACTTTGAGTGACGTTGACGACGCGAAGCGCACGACGTCCTCTGGTTTGAGCGTGTGGCTAGAACTCACTTGCCCATGATGTCTTTATGGCCGCAAATTCGAATGGATGTGCGCCAACGGGACAACGCAACTCGAGCTGCGCGACTATGGCCTTATGTCGAGTAGCTGAAGGCCGCAACAAGAGTGCATGGTAGAAAGAAAGGACACGATATCTGCATCGCACAATACCGAATGGCAGAAGCACGTTGACTGCGAGCAGCCAGATATCACGGTTAGTATGTTCTTCCAAACGGCACAATGGTAGCCTTACTGTGCCAGATAAGGGGCAGGGACCGAGCGTTGATCAACAGAATGAGCCCCACGATGGCGCCTACGACGCGCAAGAACGGAAGGTTGAGTGCGACATTTGCGAGTTGTATGCAGAAGCAACATCGATTCAACACCCAAGCTTCGGAAAGGAACCAGGGAAGTAAGGAGCACAAGGAGCACGTCAAGACAGCCATGATGGAGCCGACTGTGACACGCGTGTTTGTAGGAAACCGAATCCCGGACTTGAGGAGCACCGACCCGCGATGCCACCGCCGAATGTCATTGATCACGAAAAAATTTCTGTAAGGGCTACACTAGGGCGCGACTGTCGCAGACCGCTGATTCCGTCATCGTACATGGATTCCGGACCTGGGAGCTAAGAATTAAATGAACCCGGCCTCGAATCAGATGTTCTAAGAAGCAACCACATATGCGCAAACAGTCCAGGATGCAAGCGAAAATTGTGTAGTCCTGGAATAAAACAACAATTTAACAGCTTACCTGGAATGTCAAATGCCGGATCACCACCGCTGGGAGCCCACTCAGATCATGAGTTAGACCTGGGCTCATTTAATTTCGCTTGCAAACCATGATACGACATACCGAGTGACAAAGGACCGACAGGGTGTGGCGTTCCAGCAGTGATTCTGACCGCTTCGAGAATGGGTAATGGAAGTCGAAGGCATCAGTGCGTGTTGCTGTAGTCACCATGGATCTTGTGCCTGATACATAGCTGATTGGCTGACGGAACATGAAGGTTAGGCGCCGGAAGTTTTCTGAGCAGCCCTAAGCCCATTGTAATACAATCATTTTCTTACCCCATCCATCATTTCATTTTTCCATTTGTCGAATGGTCACTTTCGGGACAACTCAAAGGGAGGATGGGCCACACACGGTCCTACTCACAGAACAACGTATAGAGTTCTTATTGACGTAACCCCCTTGAAAATTGGCGGCTCTTCTTGAATCTGATGCGGATGCTAGGTGGAGGTGTCGAATTCGAAGAATTCTGGTCTGTCGTCGCCGAGCACGCATCTTGAAGGGTGCTTGAAGCATGAGGCTTGTCCATGTCCCCAGGCTCTTCATTATAAATAAAGTAGGGAAACGCTATTCCGAGTTCGTATTGACGACCTGTTCCGAATCAGTAGTGAGAGATGTTAGAATAGTGGTATTAGGACCCAAAGCCATACCCAATTCAGCGTAAGATTGATCCCAGAACCGGACAAGGGTCTGCGGTCGTCCTGAACTTGGTCAAGCAGGGTCATCCATTGAGACTATCACAAACAAGAAATAACACGTTTCAGAAACGACCATAGTATGTAATTAAGCACCCCCTGCCGCACTCCATTCCACAGAGCAACTTCGGACCAAGTTGAATCCGTTGTAGACATGAGCGATACGCCGGCTCACGCCCCTCTAGGCCCTGGAGACGTCGATGTGGTCGTGAGCGAGATCAAGGCACTCAGCAACCAGGTCGCCACAGTCACTGCCCGCTTCTCGAGCATACGCCGAATGCTTTCCCAGTCTTCGCTTGATCCGGAAGACAAGTTTTCGCAGCACCACAAGGTATTGCATCGACCTCAGTCTCTGTTGGACTTGCGTTGATGTAATTCTCAGCAATATGTCGAGCTTATATGGGACTCCAGACGGGTTGCTGGTCAAGCCCACGTCGCTGCCTCTGGTGGGTATTCGTTCGTTGTCGAAACTTGGGCTTATCCCACACAGACTTTTGTAGCAATATTTTCGATGTGCTTTTGGATGATGCGATGCCAGACGCTGATAAGAAGATAGATTTGGAAGGGGCCATGGAGGTCGGTCTCATTCGCACAATCGAGTCGTTGGAATGCGCTTATCACCTATCTACTCCGATACAGAGCTGGGAAAGCACGGGCGCCAGTAGTTCTCAGCTGTTTCAGGGCTTTGATGGTCTTTGCCGCACTCTCGACGACTTCGGTGTTATTCTCACACGAGGGCAAGAGGTCGCGGGCGCCAGGGTTGCTGTCTTGGAGGCAGATATTGATGGCATTGCAAATAGGCTCTCCGCGCTATCCGCTATTATGGAGCGGTCCGTCAAAAATTTCATTTCCATCCTGCCCCCAAACCCTGATGACCCTTCCTTTTGCAGTCGGTTAAGGGAGAATATCTTCGCATCCCGGCTGGGGACACTATTCAGGAATATCCGCAGGCAACTCTCGGTAAGCCCCCATCGATGCTTTGAATGTGGTTTGGATCAAACTGACACCCGAAGGAAAACGGATTATTCGGAATGATGTAAGCTTGCCATCTAATAAAGCATGTTACTCAATGTGGAAACGTTTACTTTACTTACAAGGCTTTTGGCCATCAATGCAGCCATGTTCCTAGTGTTTACTGTGGCGTGCAAATCATTCGCTCTCTCCCTCACGATGGTCAAGAGCACTTTAACGTTGTCGCCACGGACAGCAATTGATGCGATAGTGCGTTCCTGTTCCTTCTCCGGGTGACCATTCTCCTTAGATTATAGTCAAGGGCCATTGGCGATGGACTTGCAGAGTTGGTACGAATGAAGAACATCCTGTTCACAGCGGAAGATCAGTCTGCAAGTGAGTGTTTTGTCATTGTTGAGAATTCTACCTATATTGTCGTAGATTCCGATAAGCAAGAGCTCGAAGCAACGTTGATTGCACGGGGGGCGGCCCTCGATGATGTTCGCAGGACAATTAACCAATCTTCGGAGGCACTGGAAGAAATTAGCGTATTGAAAAACGATGTCGTGTCGCTCTCGAGTCAATTGTCAAGCATCTGCGAGATCTACAACATTGTATATCCTTCTCGGATTGCGTCTGACTGTTTATTGATGCGTTCAACTAGCTCACTCGTGAAAGCCAAACATTGCTGTGTCTTATTGATGCTGCCGCTCCAAGTCCGAGCCATGTCAGTGTTGTCGTCCTTGATGCATTCTCGAGTACATGAGCATGACGTATTTTCTACGTAGGGCACCAAGCTCCATGCGATCCGTAACATGGTTTTGCCGATTGGTCAAGCTCTGGATGAATACGCGAGGGCTAAAGGCGCTTGACGTCGGAGAATCATTTTCAACTTCGTCGTTCTGTTGGCTGTTGCGTCGCCGATGTATAGTTTATAACCTTTGTCTCAGTCACTCCCCTGTCATGCATGTCGTTGAGCATTTTCGTCCGTCTGTTGTACGGGTCCACCGTGGGCTAGAACGCCGACGACGCCAGACCGGATCCTAACCAAACATCAACGTATTCAGATTCTGACGCATCACTAATACTACAAAACGACAGCGAAGTTTCCAGAAAAATATCGTACAGACAATACGTATCAGAGAGAGACGAATCTCGACGGCTTATCTGTCGAAAAGGGGCTGCGTGTGGACCCGAGTCTCGTATTGGTAGAGCGCACTGCCAAGTGCCGAGTAGATCTTTTCAATGTTCTCAAGCCGCTTCCTCAACAACTGTTTCGCTGTTTAGAAATGGTTATCCCATGAGAGTGACTTTCTTTGCTCACGTGTTTCGATTGCTTTTTGGTAGCCACATCACTCAGACTCTTCTCGATTTCGACGAGATCAGCATGGATCTGGACATCGTAGTAGTTAGCTCGATTCGGATTCGATGGACCTGGAACTAACGCAGTGCCAGATTTTTGAGAACGTCCCCAATTTCTGGCGAATGTCTTCTATATCCGCTAGCAATGGAACGAGGACAACGTTGGCATTTTGCATTCCAGAAAGCTCAGCCCTAAGTTTCTCTAGCTCAGCCTTTTGTTTCTCCTTCGACGCCAACTGGTCTGCGATAGAGAAAGGACGTCAGCGGCGGAATTCAGCCGGGTGGAATGACAAGCTCTCACCCTTCCTAATCTTCATGTGCTGATGGACATCAATCCCCTTCCTCACCGAGTAGTAAGCTGCGGCCTGTTTTCTTATTGGTTAAGGCTGTAGAAGTTTGGGAAAGCGATGACTCACGGCAGCCCCAATCCACAACAATGGGCAGATAATACCAATAGCAAGGGCGCCTGCTGCAACGCCACCAAGGGCAAGTGATGCTGCACCCCCCAAAAACATCTGAGGGTTAGGAAATGGTCGTTCAGAAGGACACGCGTCTTTATGGCAACACAAACCTCCTTGGTGAGCCTATAATAATACGGCAGTTAGCGACTCGAAAACAATGACATCGCGACAGAATCTGACCTTTTGATCGCTTGATTGGTCTCCCTGATATCCTCAAGTACCTGTTCGACTTCCTTCTCAAGCGGTTCGAGCCTGGATAAAAAGTCCGTGAGATTCTTCTGGAAGTCACCGATCCTGGTCTGCAAGTCGAGGAATTCCTGCGCCAAATCGCGTGAATTTTTTATGTCGTCTTCGAGTTGCTATACAAGAAAAGAGTCAGAACAATTCTCAGGTTAATCCACCGCGCGGAACTTGACTGACCTCACGATAGACTTGAATTTCCTCTTGCTTATCCTTAATGCTAATGTTTTCGTCCTTGAGGATACTAAGGAAATTCTTTGTAAAGTCTGTGGCGGTGTCAGTTTGGCTTGAAGCGTAGGGAATGCCCAGAGTACAACCTTCAGCAGCTGTGCGGGCGTGACCAGCAACTACACGAGACTGCCAGAGAAGACCTATGTATGTCTGCGATCCGTCGTTATGAAAAGCCAAAAGTAACATAGCGTATGCATCTACCTTGCGATTCTTTTCCCATTCTCCTTGGAAACCCCGAATCGTTTCCCGCTGGTCACCTTCGGAGGCCGTAGAGAGGGCGCTGGCAAGTCCACGGCTGACCTTGGTGAAATTCCATTCAACCTCGTGTGCGGCATCGCCAAGCTCATTAATGGCTTTCCGGAGTTCACTCTGGCCTTCAGGAGATGACAATCCGGCACTCATGGCATCCATGACTTTCTGGTCCAGTGTGGCAGCTGGGCCTCGGCCGAGTCCGGGTTCGTACTTGGGCAGATCTTCCTGTGGGCAGGAGTACATAGGTGGCACATCCGCACCAAGCTGGGCTTGTTTGAGGAAACTTGACATGACATCGTCGTCGGGAGCTAAGTTGTAAGACATAGTAGGTATTGGTGCAGGATGTCAATGTAGAGGGATACGCGGAGGGAATGTTAGCAAGTTCACTTACTTTAGTGACTTTTTGTACTCCGGGAGACGGGTGCGATGAGTCGTATTCAATGCCTCTGAGCGCAAGGTGTTCTAGACCCATTTAGTAAATCTAGCCGGAATTGGCGCTATAGGATCCCATCAAGCCTGGCGAACCAGATCCATTCCAAATGATCCAGGTAGCGACAAGCAAGGAAGTCACATGACTATCAATGTGCGGGGCAGTTCAAATCTGGAAAACTTGGAAAACTTAACCTTGTGACCCCCTTCAACAAGATGCAAGTTTGCATATTGGCACCGTTATCTCACCAGTCACACATCGATCATATCATCGTAATTCAGTTCCAGTTTGGGTCCAGCATGCATGAGGAGCGGGACTGGACCAAAATAAATAATCTGGTTCGACTGAAGTGATTTTGTATCACAGGCGAAAGGATTTGGATTTTGAAAAAGCTGAAGCAATCAAGAAGGTGCACTATCAAAGGAAACTGTCAAACGGACCTTCAGATTCGCAAAGTACTAGTAGACTCCTAGGGAACCAAGTCAAGTACAGTACATTAATACTGGTAGTCCGTAGTGAGATACACCGTGTAAGTACTTTTCCCACTATTGGCTTAGTCATCGCCCTCGACTTCTTTCTTAAGGCTGCAGCTTTTGCAAAAACCAGACCAAAGTTGATCAAAACCAGGTTCAGCCCCGCGAGAATTTAAAAAAAAAATTGACAGGTTTTGTTGAATTTGTGTTTTGTCCAGCCGAGATCGTTGTAAGCTTGGACATGGATATACCAGGCCTCCAGTTATAGAACCTGAAGTGAATTGGATCATATCATAATGCTGTGGCGGAACTTACCCATTATATATTGGGCGCTTCAACGGCAAATGCCGCCACCCACGGGAAGATCAGAACTCCGTGCTGCTTCGCATCGTTGTACGAAGCCTCTACGGTGGTTGTTCATTCTGGTGGAGGCGCCTTTCCTATCAACTCCAACTTAAATTTGACGCTCTGCACGTTGTTACGCCCACCGGCTTAACTTCTCAACTGAATTTCCGTTCCAGCCATACAGCTTTTCAGCTTCTTCAAGAACACGTTATATCAACTCCACTGTTATCAATGGGCGTCCAACTTGGTCCGATCGGAGATTGTTGGATAGAATGTGTGCGGGCCTCAAACACGTTTCAAATGAGGCTGGTGACCAGACTGCTATGACCTAACCTGCGGGATGAGGCAAGACTATCGCACATGCCTCCCCTCGCCGGCTAGGTCATGGTGATCTGGTCACTAGCTCCTGGCTATTGAATGCACAGGCAGCGTAACCTACCAATTCACCGGTCCTGGTACTAACCTGTTTAGATCTTCCATTGGAAAACGGCCTGACGACTGAGTCCAGCCCCCGGCTGGTCTAGGGCCCTGCGACATGTGCATCAGGCAATCCCTTCTTCAAGTTGGGGAATACGGCGCCAATCGATCAACGGCGCTCAGGAATCGTTCGATTCAAAACGTCGTCAAAACCCTACATTTTTTCTATTGGTCAACAAATTGCTACTATTAGTGCATAGTATTATCTGGGTCCTATCGAGTGCTCTTTGCGAAACGACATACGCCTTCCTTCCACCTTTTAGAAGTTCTAGTTGATTTCAAAGAACATCCCGGCCTCAGCATGAAGAAAGCGACCGCTAAGCTTCGCTCACTGGCCCCAGGAATGGGCACAATTAAGCTCGAGAATGCACCAGTCTTGAGCAATGTGCGGAACGTGCTCGCTCCAGAGTTAGAGAACCTGCGGAACGCTTCACTCGAGAAGGCGAATAACCTCAAACTACGCCTCGAAAGCTTAAAGGGCCTGTCTTGGAACGTGGGGGAGATGGCTACCCTCGTCCCATTCTGGGGAAACCCGGATGGGGAGTCAGACCCAGAAAGTGCGACGCCTGCCATCCCAGCTCTGGACTCTTCTGAAGAAAAAAAGAACCATGGGAAGATCCAGGATATTCTCAACTCTCCGAAATCACAGTCGTCGCTCCAAGAGTCGATCAAGGAATTGAAGAACGCTACCCAGGCTGTCGACCAATCATTTCAAAAAGTGGCGCAGGGGCTCTCCGAAGCTCAGACGATAGCCCAGCCTTCTGATGAGATTAGTGACCTTGCGCGGTTCTCGCAGCTTTGGGCTGAACACCACAAGGTTGATCTTCTTAGACTTGTTTGTAACCTGGACCTTGACCACTGCACGCAGACTTATAGCGGCTTGATTCGCGATTCGCGCTCGGTCGCAGGACGTGCTCGTGTCAACGCGACCAGTAAGTAAATGTCTCTTTTAAGCGTCGAACATCGTCAGCTGTCGCCTGCACGTGTCTTGCCCAGATTTCGTCAAGGACGTGCTTCCGATGCTCGATGACGAACGTATTGACCTTCCAGCCAAGAAACAGAAGATCAGAGATTTCCAGCTGGTCTGTACTATCACACGATTGCGATTCGGTTCACTTTCGTGTGGTTGATTCCATCCTTCATCTAGTTGTTGACAGCTGGGATGGAAGAATCTAAGAACCTGGCTCAGGGATTTATAGATCTTCACGAGAACATCGCCGCTTTCCAAGAAGACATCACAATTTGGATGAAACAGGGTGATAAAATTCGCAGCGATGCCCTCAAACTAGCCGAGGATATCAAGAAAACAAAGGAAGGGATCCAGAGGTTTGCCACACTTGTATGCCAGGAACGATAGTGACTGGAGTGCCACAGGTTGACTCATAAGGTATAACGGCCAGAAGAATCCTGCGCGCACGAACTAAAACTCGTCCATCAAGGCATTCATGAATGCTGCTTCTTCCCTCGGCCTCGGGGCTCTCGCTGCGGGAGCTGTTGCCATTGGCATCCTGTGTCCTATGCTTTGGATAGGAGCCGCTGTGCGTAGACCACCTCTCCCCCCCACATCAACGAATCTGACATGGAGATGGTCAGTTTGCAGGGATACAGGTCGTGAAGGAAGGTAAGATGGCACTGGATCGTTGGCGTCAGAAGAAGGGTGAGTACCGGGCTCGAGCAACAACCCTGGTTCGGTCTGAATATGGAGAGACATGTACAGACCAGGAAGACGAGATTCAACGCAAGAGCCGTCAGCTCGATGACAAACTCAAGTCACTCGATAGCTTCAAGCGAATCCAGGTCATCCTCGAACCTGCGCTCACGGACATGTGTCTTGTTCAAAACAAATTGAATATTTTCGCACACATGTGGACCTTTGTGAGCACCTGATCCGCGGGTTTCCCTTCTCTGATCGTTTGTCGTAGATTCGAGCGGATGCGACCGCCATCGAGAAGGCTTTGGACCTCTCTACGAACAGCGCCACTAAATTGGTAGGCGTTTATTTGGTCCAGCACCTCACACATTCATTCACGCATGTACAGCTTTTCAAAGTGCGCGTAAAGACGGTATCCGCCACTTATACGCTGCTAAACCAAGCGTTAGAAGAATATGAAACCATCATGTAACTTTGTGTATCCACTACAGGTGAATGTATCAGACGGGTGGAGCGCGTCTAGAAAATTGTTGCAGTCAGATATGGAAAGACCAAGTTATAGTGGTATGCGTGGCAGTGACCAGGATCATATAGAAATGATCCCATTGGCAGTTCGTGGTTTCCAACCGGCTGAGCCACTCTGCGACCGCTCTGTTCCACTGAAATGATTTCTACTAGACATATGGTTCGTACTGACATAACCTCCTTTAACCCTTGAACACTGGCGACTCCTCCTGAATCTGATGCGGATGTTAGATGGAGACGTCGTATCCAATGAACGGACATGCCCATGGTCTATCCTCACCGAGCACGTATTTTCTCGGGGGTCGCTTGAAGCATGAGACTCGCTTCACGTCCTCTTTGCTGTAGAGCGGAAAAACTATCCCAAGTTCGTAATTGACGACCTGTTCCACAGTAGTAACAACGTCAATTAGGATAGTGGTATCAGGATCCAGAACTATACCCACGTTCAGCGTAGGATTGAACCCAGAACCGGATAGCGTTCCCCAGGCAGAAGGCGTGAAGTTGTGTGAACCAACATATGCCCACCCTATAGGTTCCTTGGGTGCTTGTGGAACACTTTCCCGTTCGTCACTTTCCGATTCCGTCTCGCTGTCAGAGATCACGATGTCCTTGGATTTGCCCTTGTCTGAACTGGCCGCAAGCGTGGATTTAGCTTTGGCACTGGACTTTGACGAGTTGGTAAACAGAGCGGTTCGACGGTGCGTAGCAACGATCATCTGTAAGATGTTGCAATAGTGTTGGTGATGTGCTGCGACTAGATCAAACCTTGGTGTGCATCAAAACGCGTCCACCGACGCTAATAGAATCATGGAACAGCTCCTTGGGGAACTTGGCTGCTTCCCATTGGTTCGTTCGACAGAACATGGTGCCTCCTCCCTATTCGACAGCAGAATTTAAAGATAGAGACCGACCGAGGTCGCACTCACCGGTTCACCCAACGCGGTGGCTCTGACCGTTTTCAGGCTCGGAAAAACAATCTTTACAGCAGGGAATGGGAGCTTGGAACGGCGAGCCTTGGGTTCGTCGAGCCATTCTTCGGCGGATTCGCCGCGCGCGGACCAATGAAATTCATTCAGCCATTGCGTAGAATAAGTCCCAATGCTTGAGCCCTGTTCCGCACCGGATCAACCATCGCTCAGAAATACTCTACACCAACCAAAGAGCATACCTGACACTCGAGGATCAACTCCCTCGCTGCCCTTCCTTTCCCAGTACGCAAACCAAGATCTCGCACGGCTTTCATGAGACGTGGATGACCCGTCTGGGCGACCGCCGGCCATCCTTCATGCTTTCCTGCGACGGAAGGGATAAGTTTGACGCGAACTTTAGAGAAATCCCATTTGGAACGAAGGTCCTCAATGGCATGAAGGGGGAGCTTGGGATGCTGAGGACGGATTAGGGCAGGGTCAGATATGGGAGTCGCACATACATCATTCGCTAACATGTTCTTTAGCGCTGGGCGCACGTTAACTGCGTGCAATATCTTCTCCATAATGGATGGGAAGTCTTCCACTACTTTTGGTTCATGAGGTATAGGCTTTGAACGTGGCGGGATGTCTTGCAACCAAACCGCCTGTAGAATATCGTCAATGCAGACCAGGAACCAAAGGCAGGTAAAGTAACCGACATTCTCGATGTCACGCCAGTCATAGTCTATCAGATTTGCAGTGGATATGACTACCCGGAGACGGCCGGTTTTATAGAAGATCTTACGGAAAAGTTATCAAGAGCACTTCGCTGCATGAATGTGATGACCTACCAGCATGAACTAGAGATAATGTGAATTTAGTGAACGCAGAGGTGGAACGACGGCAGAACATACTTTCATATGTTGACAACCTCGTCCGTATCTTAGGAATGGGACAGTCATTACCCAATTGGGAAGAACGTTTTTGATGGCGTTCCGTCCGGATAAATCAGGCTGGCTCACAAGAATGACGGGCGTACGTGGATCAAAAAATTCGTAGACCCATGAAACAGAAGTTGAATAGGAAGAAATTATGGCAAACGAAATATCAGCTTTCTTAAGAATAAAACGATGATTATCACACTGGAGGCGGCGCGCGATGCTGAGTACGCACTGGACCTAATACCTCATATAGTCTGAAAGTTGCCTTGCCGTCTTCTCTTGGGAGTGAGTGTTTATTCGCAGTGGGTCGAAGTTCGCCATCCCAAAATAGTTGGTCGACGACAGAAACTTCTTGCACCGTGATGTTCGTAGAGCCAAGTAACCTTCCGTCTGACCTTGAGCTCGATGAACCACCGGAAACGGAGGATGTCGATGAGGACTGGAATTGGATTACCCTTTGATCGGTTGGTCCAACAGACGAGTTGTGTGACCTCTTCGCAGGTGGTTGTGGTAACAGACCCCCAACATTTTCGTGACCATCACTTTCGCCACGATTGCGTTTGAGTCTTGCTAATCGCTCTTTCTCCAACTGTGGACGCTCGGATAAGAATTTTGCTGATCCCGACAGGGTGTGGATGCCACCAGTCTGCGAGGTCGACGACACAGGGTCGGCACAATGCCCCTGAGACTCAGCCCTGGATGCTTCAAGGGCACGCTGGAGATCTCTTTGAAACTGTCGTTCTTCAGCGTCTGAAGCACTTGCAGGAGAGTGGTTTGGGGGTTCGCTGCTGGCACCGGAACCGTTGCGTGAACTTGATTGCGCTTCCATCAAGCTCAAAGCAATTGCCCTAAAACAGGTGTCAGCGCTAGAGACGCTCTCTGCAACGACCATAACGCTCACTCTACCTTTCAAGGTCGTCGTCTAACTCATCCATTGAGAGTGGTTGATCGGGTTGGGATCGCGACAACATATTAGTCACGTGCATCGCGTAACCCTAACTTCGTGACGCAAGGGAAAGTTTAAGATTATGACATGAATCTGGTTCAGTACTACACCCAACCCGTTGAGGTCGCGACACAAACCCGCGATGTCACGCTACCTTGGACATTTGTGGTGGGCAGACGGATTAACCACGTTCAATGGGCTAACATGTATGACATCATGCATTTGATAGACCCACAAATATGTAACCCGATTCTTGAAGAGAGATATCATTCGAGTTTCGTTTCACTTGTACCTGCTCTACTCGGCCCGACACGCTCAACCCAATGTTGGATACTCAGTTAAGTCACTAGAACACTGAGTGCGAAGTAACTACGTGATTATGTAACGAGTGGCTGTGTCGCCGTACCGGGTGGCTGAATCTCGGATTCTCCGACACTCCCCCTCAGACGGTACGGGGTAGAGATAATAGGAAAAAAGGAATGTTAATGGTGAAAACGAATGAAGATACTTCTGAATAGTTAAATGAATGAATGTGTTTGGTGTCGGTGTAGCAGTGTGCGGAATCCGTGCCGAGCGTGCGTCCGGGATGGCGCGGGGTCCATATATGGCAAGTCGCGGCTGGTTGGTGTGCCGCTCTTGCTGTGGTGGCACGCGGTCATCCAAGAACTTGTTGCGCTCGCGCGTGACACTTCGGTGTCGCTCCTGGATCGTTTGCAACCTATGTGTAATGTATCTGAACACTTGAGTTCGCCTAGTATGGCCTCGGTACGACCGTCTGGCTCGGTAAATCCAGATCGCCTGACTAACGCTTCTAGGCTCGACTTATGTCGTCCACGTCGTCATCGCGGGTTCGGATGGTCTGTGGGTTGGTTGGGATGATGGATGGGTGCTGTGGATGACCCAGGTGGGTTCCTCGTTGTCCGCTCGTGGCGCTGGCGCTGACTCGTGCGGTACCCAACTAGCTGCTGCATATCGACTCGTGTGAATCGCAGCGTACACTGGTCATTGCGCCATCAATCCGGCATCATTCCCCATCATATCCGTCGCCGTTCGCGTTGTTTCAGCGCTTCCATTCGCTTCCGTTGTGTTCAAATTCGATTCGGTTGCCCTGGCTGTCTGGGGGACCTTCCGTGCGGTCTAGCGCTTTCAGGTCTGTGATGTGCGCGTATGTGGCGCGTTCTGGTATGCGGGTAGTTCGGTGAGTGGTGGAGGTCGCTCTCGTGTGTTCTGGCCGTCCGTTGTGATGCCCTGACCGTTTTCTTTGTCGACTGTCGTCAATCGTGTCTTCTCCCCCTCGAGCTCGATGGCGCTCGGGGACCGGTTGTGTAGTGTGGATCGCTCGTCTGGGCTGGCGAGTGGTGGAAGTAGTGTTGGGGATGGTCTGGTACGTCTATGACGTCCGTGGAGGTATGCTGATCATTTCCTTTGTTGACCTCGTCTCCCCCTCGATTGATGTATGTCGACACATCGCTGTGTACTCCCCCTCGCATTGTGCTTTCCTCTGCGCTCGCCCGATCTGTCCATCACCTGCCGCATCTGCGTCTGTGTGCGTGACGCGCTTGCTTCGGCTCCCGGTCAGTTCGCCACCTTGATCGGGCTTGTAGCGTGCGCTATCATCGCGCGACTCATCGCTTTGTGTGGGGGTGTCTACTGCCTCGACGGGTGGTTTGGTAGAGTCTCCTGGGTCGATGTGCTTCATCGCCGTTGTCGCCTGGGCCCTCCGTACCCTCTCTCGACCTTCTCGGCTCCTTCAGCTTGGCCTCCTTGGCCCCCATGTCCCTGTCGCTCTCGCAATCATTCGGGCTCGTCCCTGTCGCTTTTGCAATCATTCGGGCTCTTCCCTGTCACTTTCGCGATCGTTCGGGCTTGTTTGTCCCTGTCGCTTTCGCAATCATTCGGGCTCTTCCCTGTCGCTCTCGCGGTCATTCAGGCTTGTTGGGTGGCTCTGTGGGCCCGTCTGGACGACGTTCGGTGTCGCCCATCGTGCTTGCAGTGTCCTCTGGCGATTGGGGTAAGTTTTTTTTTTTTGGTATGGTGTTCTTGCCGTCTGCTCCAGCATGGCCGGTCGGTGCCTGGCTGTCTTGCTCCCCCTCGAGCGGTGTGCTGGGCTGGCTTGGTGGTTTCGTCACCTGACGAAGTTGCCGGCCTGAGTCTCCCGACAGTTTCGCCGGGGCTAGGTCGTCCACTGCCCGTTGGTGTTGGATCAAGAGACATCCCCGGTGGTTCTGAACTCTCGAGTGTAGTCGGGGTTGCCGACAGGGTTTGGGTGTGTTCCTCACTAGGATAGTCCTAGGTGGTTGTTAGGCTTTGTTCCGTTTGCCGTTTGCCTTGTTGCCAGGGTCGATTAAGGTATCTGCATGGTCTAGTGACTCGTGCGGTTCGTTGTGTCATCCAGGTACTTCCTCCGGCTGGCTCTTTGGCTCGGTTGGGTCTTGCGGTCGACTTGTTTGGCCGCCGTGGTTGCCCGTCGCCTCTGTTCATCGGCTTGACCCTCTCAGCTGCTCTGCCTCTGGTCTGGCCTCTATCTCGCTCTCCCTCGATCCCATGCTTCTGGCTGGTTGGGGGGCTCTGTAGGGCTGACTGGACGATGTTCTTCACCGTCTGTCGTGTCTGCAGGGTCTGTCGGCAGTCTCGGTGGGTTTGTTG